>RCNN01000146.1:0-92047 GCA_003667245.1 Heterostelium multicystogenum | reverse complement strand
TAGTTGTAATAATCAATCACAAATACAATCTTTAACACCGTGACATTGTAGATTGGTAATTGTGGTTATAGCTTGCTGTTATATTAAAATGAAATTATAAATAATTGAAACTTGAATCTACACAAGTATTGATATCATCAAGTAATAACTGATTAACTTATGATACTTGATAATAGCAATACTTGTTGGTAAAAACAACAAAGAGAGTGGAGTGTGTGAAAATTTAAAAAAATGAAAAATGAAGTGAAGTTAGAAAGAAAAGAAAAATCTATTAATAGATACCTACTGAAACCGTCCAACCAACCACTATTCAAATTTAATATACTTCTATAACATACTTACAGATACTTACAGATACTTACAATAATACTGATAATAATACAAAATTGTATTAAAAAGCCACTTTCAACAATAAGATTCTCACAATCTTTGACCTCTGTAGACTCTGGTGTAACTCTGTTGGACTCCGATGTTACTCTATGAATTTTAAAACTGCTGTTTGGCCTATATTCATAAAAGATTAATTAATATTTAAATACTATAGATTTGTTATTTAAATTCATAATACTCTTGATGATATGGTATCTTGGACAAATCTATTGTTGATGGTTGGTACATCTAAGATTCTTTTGTTGACTCTTGCCAAGTAGTTTCTAATCTATTCATAGGTAAACTAGGAATAGGTTTCTTGCCCTATAAAAATAACAGATATATTAATTACAATTTAGAATTATTGTAAAACTCGCTATTACCCTTGATGATATGGTGTCTTGGACAAATCTGTTGTTGATGCTTGGTACAACTAGCGTTTTTTTTGGTCACTCTTTCCAGAGGCTTCTTTTCTTGATCCACAGATTTAATCCTAGGTTGTTTCTTGGCCTTTTAAACTTCCAATTAATATTATTTAAGTATTGTATTATAATATACATACACCAGATGAAATTGTATGATTTATGAATCTGTTTTTGATGCTTGGTACCTTTAACCTTCTTTTAGTCACTCTTTCCAGAGGTTTATTTTCTTGATCCAAATTTTCACTTGGAATCTGCTTGGCCTCTATTTATCTAATTAATACATAATTATTGATATTAATAATTTACATACTCTGGATGAAACTGTAGGATTCATAAATCTATTGTTGATGATTGGTACAGCTAACTCTCTATGGGCAACTCTTTCCAGAGGTTTAATTCCTTGATTCAAACCTTTCATTGGAATCTGTTCCTTGGACTTTAAATATTAATTAATATAAATTTACATTAATAGTTAAATAGTATTTTCACTTAACTTACCAGTGATGAAACTGTTGGATTTATATAATGTTCCATAATGTTTGGAGCATATATCTTTCTTCTAATGACATTTTGGCAACTTGACTGGAGCAATTGGTTTACTATTATTACTATTCTTTGCCATTGAAGATTCAGTTGGCATCAATGAAATGTTGTAATAAAGATAAATCTAAAATTAATTTATTAACTGTAGATAATAAAAGATATTATTAAATAATTTGTTTAATTCTATCTTAAAACTAAAATGATTACAGTTTAGAGTTTAAATATCAAAGAAGCTTGTAGTTTTTAATTCAAATTCAAATTCAATTTGGATAACTGTTATAATATTTAAAACATCAAGTATATTTTATCATGATGAAGTTGTTGTAGAATTAGGTAACTGATTTAGCATTGTTATATTTGCAACATTTTCCAATCTGAGTACATTGGTATTTTATTATAATGAAATTCAAAACTATTGAAACATATAAATTTTTATTAAATATATAATGAAATTTGTTCTTTGCACATATCCAATTATCATCACAATCATCAGTTGATATTATCGTTGTGAAATGGAAAGAGAAATGTCCATAGTCTGTTGGTGTTGATAGATGAATATCATTAGACCTGTCTATTAATCTTGTATGATGTTAAAACCTTTGTGTGGAGGACGACAAGAGATGATTGCGGGAGAGATATCCACTTTGATTTTTGAATATTGTATAGTTGTTGACAAAATGAAAATAGATGATTGAGATTTACTGTGATTCTACGATGTGACTCTATTGAGACTTCCATAATTGTGTCGAAAATGAATGTTATTGAAATTAATAGAAAATTAGTTTCATGAAGCCTAGCTTTAGCTTAAATAATAGTTGCCTAAAAACCTTGGTGAATACTGATTATCATTGAATGAGATCATCGTTTAATCAAAATATGAAGTGGATTGATTTGTGAAGAGTACTAAAGAAACCATATCATTGACACCGTTGTTGTATAAAATCATATTGAAACCAATGATAGTTTTACTTCCAAACTCTGCGAATTGAACTCATTGTGAGATCCAATTGATGTTCTTCAGTTGTCGTACAAATGTCTAGTAACGAATTATCGTCATTGATCACCAAGTTGATTGCTCTGATCAAACACAAAGGCATTTAGGTTTTTGAACTACCAGAATTCCTTTTGATTTGCCCAAGAGTATTACAGTTGATTGAATTTGAACAATTGTGACTCCATTCAATATTGTGTCTCTACTAACGATTGTACCTGACCGAGAATAGATAATCATTTGACCGATTCCAGCCTGTGAACCTTTAAATACCTGATGCCAGTTCTCGATTGAATTGACTATTATGATATCTTTAGTACAAGAAGACATTTTTGTAGTGAAATACTATATGATGGAGTTAGGATCCAAAGTGAGATTATTAGACCTGCAATATATATTAGTAAGAGACAGGGTTGATGTTTGTCAATCTCTCCCATCTTCTGTAGAAAAGGAAGCTTCGGAATTCTGTCATAGATACTCTGATAACCTTGGTCATTGATAAAAGAACATTATGAAACTCTAAAAAATTAATTTAATTATAATTAATAATTTCTACATTATGATCATCATTTAATGAAAATCATTTTGGTGACACCTTCGTTGAAGAAAATTATAATGAAACCAAAGATATAATAGTTACCTTAGCATTTGCCAGTTGTGGCCTATACTACATAATTTACATATTACTGAAATAAATACATTAAGAACTTAAGTTCAAAAAAGTAGTTGTTGGTCTAACTTTGTTTCTCTTCATATTCCCGAGAAGTGTCCTCTTAACAAAAATATAAACGCAGATAAACTCTTATAGGCAACTCTGATACTTGAATAAATCATATATCAATAATAAAGACACCAACAATCATTGATCTTATCTTCCAAGCATTCAATGAGTTCAAACATCGATGGACTTGGGTTACCTTGAAATACATTGTCAATACACTTCAGTGGTATACCCAAATTACACAGATAATCATGTTAAAGAGGAATTGAGACATAAGGTGTTGACTCAGAAGGCATTCTTGGTACTATGTACTTGTTTTGCAAATAATCAAAGACCTGACCAATTTCATGGATAATGATTTTTTTTTTAATTTTAAGACAAAGATTCACTCTGGATGGATGTTCAAATATCATAAAACATAGAGGACTGTATCAATTATTGATATATGATCTGTTGTTATGTTTATATGACTTAATCACACCATACAGAGTGATGAATGATAGCCTCCCAAAATGTTCATAACATATAGTTAGTCAGGACCGTGAAACTCTAGTAATGTTAAAAACATACTAAATGAAATGACCAGCTCCTTGTAAATAAATATCATAATTTGATGGTTTTAAACAGTATTGCGATAACTAATTGGTAAAAACATTTTGATTACGTGATTCTATCTGATGAATGATGATTAGATAGTCATCCAATTCTCATTATTCCGTATTCTGAAATAAATGTTATAAATGAAAGAATCAATAAAAAATCCTTCTTAAATTTTATTTTTAATATTGAAATAACACACTTTTTTTTTTATTCTATCTATTCTTATTCTACTCATAAACCATGAAATCCATCTCTTCATCGCTTTTCTTCTCATAATAATAACTTTCATCAATTCATCGTCCTCCTCCATACTTTCCTGGCATCTTCCAATTTAGTTGGAATATAGAGAGAAGCATGTGCAAAGGGTCCAGCGTATTGTTCAAAAATTTTCATTGCAGACGAGAATCACTCTTTTGGGAAATTTTTGTTTTTAGGTTTGTCTCGATTTTGAGTTTTATCTCTTCTAATTTTTCAAAAGGTTTGTTTACCCATCACAAATCTCCTTCCTTCATAAAAACTCAGGTGATCTTTATCGCTAATCTTCATCAGTTCGCCCATGATTGTATTCTTGCCAGAGCGGCCAATTTTGATGGTTTGTTGGGTATTTGGCGGAAGACCATTGGTGATATTCATCGAAGATTTGTACTGGTGGGTATCAATAACGCTCTTAAGATCAACAACAGAGTCAAATGATTTAGCCTGGGGACATTGATCACCAAGTATTCTCCCTATGGTAAATTATTAGAATCGATGTTAAGTGAGAGAAGACTCTTATACTTACACTAGTGAGGTCAATGGTTTTGTCAACTAAAGAGTTCAAGATTGGAATGTCATTGATTTTATGCAAGTGAATCGAAAGATGATTCTCTGGGGTACTAACTCCACGGTACAAGTTGAAGAGGGTGGATGGTCACCGGAGTATCTAAATCTTCGGGATGGCCAAGTGCAACCTGGATAAAGTCTCTGAGAAGAATTTGAGAACCTTTAATGCGGAATAAAAGGTTTTTGACGAAGCTGTCGCACTGCTATCATGACTTTTTCGAATGTGAGACTGTCAAACTGCTGAGTGAAATCAAGAAACTCTTTGCCTGGAATATCTAACTGTTTGCTGATTGCTTGAATCATAGCTAAAGGCATGTGAATCAGATATCTGGCTTCATCAGTGGTAGACGTGTTTTTGGATTTTGTTTAAAAAAAATGAGTCCTGCGTTTTGAACCTCAGAGACTGTCATTCCGTTAAGCTTGTCTGATCTTTTGACTGATGTAGAGGAGAGTGAAAGCATGATCATCATTCTCACGCATTCATCTGATGATTTACCTATGGATTTCCACTGATTATAGTATTGCAACTCGATATCACTAATCAATTTTGTGGAGATCACCGATAACAGAGACTTGCAATCACTCCACTTCGTAGTATATGCAAACTTTTGATAAGCATCCAAGAAGAGTTGAATGAATCTAGGTACTCCACCGAGAGTGGAAACAAAAAAGGGAAAGAAAGAGTTGTTTACTAACATTTTTGAGAGGTTTGAAGGAGGTGTTTGAGAAAAATCCAAACGAACTGTCTCTGTTTTGATAATTTGATTTGAGGCTTCTTGAGTGAGAGGGCTAAGTGTGATATCAACTTGATTCAACCTCGAGGCAAGGATAGCTGTCCTTCCAAAGCTATAGTCTGTACCTGTGAATATGGGGAGCAAACAGATGTTTAGCTTTTTATTACTTGTGATATGAGTTCCTATAATTGAAACGAAAAGCTTAAGATTATCTTGTGATAGATAATAGAATTCGTCAAAATGCAGAACTATATAGAGCTGCTTTCTTTGAGAGAGTCCTAAATTCTTCTCAATGTATTCAAGGACTCTGATAAAAGCAAGGTTTTCTGTGCGATGAAGATACGGGAAGGATTTTTGAGTATTGGTTCCAAAGAAAAAATGAGAGGCAAGTCGAGTACCAAGATCTGTTGTGTCACATTTATAAGTTTCTTTGATGTAGTCACCAAAGAGGAAGTCAATCCAAACGTATGCACATAGATCTCCTTCTGGAATTATTTTGCACACACTCCGGTATGATTCTAATCCAAACCTAGATTTTCCAATGCCAAGTCCACCAGAAATGATAGGAATTGTGTAAGCATGTTTTTCTTGGTTATTCATTTTGAAATTTTCAATGTTTTTTTTTAAAATAATAATTCACAATATCTAGGAATCTCTCTCTTCCTTGGAATGCATATTTTGTATTCTTTGTCGTTATTTCCTCTCTTTCCAACACACACCCGGAAATCTGGATTTGCACTGTAGCCTTTTTTGATCATTGCATCAATTGACACTGTGTGTAAGTCAGAGATTAAAATCGAATTAAAGTGTGTTCGGTAGATAGGAAAGAAGGTAAGAAGAATAAGAAAAAAGAAATGTTACTATGATAGAACTTTGCTTTTATATAGGTTAGTGATACTTACGAGTTGGATCCACTTGGGCTCTATTTTTTATTTTTGAAGCAATTCCATCTCTAATACCAATCTTTATGAGATCTTCTTTTGGATTGGTAACTATGTATTCTCCATCAATAGCCTTGTCATAGATATATTTGGCTTCATCTTCATTCCCACCAAGCGACTTTAAAATTGATACAACATCTTCACATGTAGTTTCAATTGAGATGATTTGATTTATAGAAACTGAGGAAGGTGAAGACATATTGAAACTAGAAAAATTACTAAAGTGATAAATAATACATAAAATAAAGAAGAGTAAACAAATAAATGAGAAAAACAATTTTAATAAATAATAAATAACTCACTGTAGATTATAATAACTAAAATAAATAAATAATAATGATAATAATAGTAATAAAAATGATGACAAATAAATAAATACAAATGAAATGTAAGCACCTAAAGGTGAATTATGAACAAGATTAGTAAAAATCACTAATTAATAAAACACATTAAGTCAAAAGACTGTCTCTTCTATTACCGCTTATTCATTGGTTCGCATAAAACATAGAAGACTACATCTATTTTTGAGAAATATGATCACTTCTAGTATCAAGGTTGCCTCCAAGAGGTTATTTTATTCATATTCCCGATTAGTGGCCACAAAGTTAAACCAACAATTCATGTTTACAAAGATTGAATTGAGATTACAAATTTCAATCTTTGTTTTAAAGAAAATTAGCAATCGCCGATATAAATTAACTTAACATTAATGAACACGAAATAATTATAATCTTTTGTAAATGTAAATAAGATCATATATTCTGTGATATCTCTTTTTCATTTGCTGATGATATTCCTTTGGAGCAAGATAGGCACAGTAATACCTGAGTCCATATCTCTTTCAGTAACGCAGACAACCTTTTTGTAAAAACATGGTAAAAAGGCAAGTTAAACTTCCCTAATTGACAATTCTACCCCATTTTTGAAATTTTTACTTTTTTTAATTTACGACTAAATTGGTGTGGGGTTATGCAATTTGTGATATTTTAAGATGAATTGATTAAGTTGCTCATATAACAAATACCAATATTTAAAGACAATCCCTCTTCATAGGAGTAGAACACACAAAGAGTTTGTTTTTTAGTTCTTTCAGTGATTATTAAATATTGACGACCACTATTTTAATCATTGATAATTGTACTCATTTTATGCATTAATAAACTATAGTTTACATAAAGTTCAATTTATTGCAAAACCCCACTTCAAAAATTGGTGACTGAAAAGGTTATTTTGAAGAGCAGTGGATTTAAAGGGGCATAAAAACTCTATGATGAAAGAGATCCTTTTCAGTCACCAATTTAATTTTGTTTTTAATTAATCAAGAAATTTGATTTATTTTTAATTAAATTTTAATTGTATAAATTGTAATTATACAATTGTAAAAGAGATGATAATTCATTTATTAGCAAGGAAAAGATATTAACCCTCTATATCCTAACTTTCATATCTTCATCTTCTTTACTAATTAAACAACCACAAACTGAAAGTTCAAATGTTTTTACAAACATTTTCACAATTATCTTCAGTTACTACTGAAAGGGATATCAAAAGAAAATTTCATGATGTTTGTAGCCATTTTTTCCTGAATTTCAATTTGTTCGTAATCTTTGTAAGAAGAAAACGCAATGTAGTTGTGAAATTTCTCATTTCCTTTGGACCATTTAAACCACCACCACTAGATAACACAAAAGAGCAACGAAAATGATACCAAAAACTCATTTTAATCTCCCGATATATTTTATAGCTTGATGAATTGTTGTCTCCAAATGTTCATATATCCTTAATTCCAATTGAATGTTTCTTCACTTCATTCAACTCTCAATCTTTATTCTTGGGATCTATCTGAATGTAGAGTTCACTTGTGGGATAATCATAACCACCCATCTCAAATGGATGAAGTGAGATATTGCTAACCAGCTTAATGAATCTCTAGCTCAATAAAATTAATTTTAGTCTGACCATAGTTTATCAATATTTTCTATAATTATTCGGTTCTCAAATAAGACTCAGTGTTTGAATAGATATATTGTTTTTTTACTACATCTTTTATTTAAATTTTGAGAATACACTAAGAATGAATTTGAAAATTTAAACTAAGATATTATTTAATATAAGTTATCATTCTGAAATTTAAATACTATTATTTTAATTTTCAAATGGTATTTTTCTTGATTTATTGGTAAATTTTTTCGAAGTTCCAAATGAGGAATAACTAGTTGAAGATACAATTTTTAAATTAAATATAATTTAAGTGCTTGATTACAGTTTTTTATCAAAAAGCAAATCACAAAAAAAAACAATATTTACTTTCATCAATCATTAAATTCATGAATATTTACCACCAAATCTATTTTTATTCCTCATTGAATGATCAATTCTATCATTCAGGAATTTTTGCCCAACACTATCACAATACCCGACGGATCAACCACAGTTTTTGCATCACCAATGCTCAAATCAATGTAGAGATTTCTGATTCTGTTGTGACTACTCATTTCTCGCAGTCTTACAAAAATTCTTTTCCGCAGCCAGTCGAAGCAGTCTTTAGAATACCACTTGCTGAGGATGCTACCAATCAGCAAATTCTCTGTAACAGTAGATGGCAAGATGATGGAAGCTGAGATCATGGAGAATGAAGAGGCGCTAAACATTTAACAATGATGCAATTGCAGCGGTCAACAGGCTTTCCTTTGCTCCAACAACAAAAAAGCTTACTCTTTCGAAATTAAGCTTGGAAACATTGCACCAACCGAGAATCCAATCACAATAGGATTCACAATGATTTCTAAATTGATTCTCACGATGAGACTCTTGTTTACTCCCTTCATCGTCAAATGATACCTTTGCTTGTGTCGAATGTAAAGTTTAGCATGAATGTGAGCCAATCAAAATCTATCGAATCGATTCAACTCCTAGGCCATGGTGGAAAGGAATATTATAGGGAGGTGAACACTGAGAAGAAGACTGCCTCATTGAATTTCGAAATTCTTAAAATGCCTGATAACTTCCACATTGTAGTTGAGATTAAATTGGATACTAGTATTACAATTCCAAACATATACACTTGAGAATAGAGATGACGATTATGCATTAGCTCTAGATTTCTATCCAAACCACTGTTTATATAGATTTGAAACACCGAACTACGATCAACATTCAGAATATATATTCTTAATGGACTGTTCTGGAAGCATGGCCAACAAAAGAATCAAATGTGCTGCAGCTTGTCTAAATATAATAATACGATCCCTCAATGAAAAGTGTAAATTCAATATTGTATTATTTGGAACCAATCATATCTCTCTTTTTCCAACCTCCCAGCCATACAATGACCATACTCTTGAGAAAGCAAGTAATTATATCGATACTCATGTCAAAGCAAACTTGGGTGGCACCGATATATTGCCACCTATTGAATGGATCTTCAAGACCCCTGTCGATTCAAAATATCCAAGACAATTATTTATTTGTAAGTAATGTTACTACAATGAAAAATCAACAAGAATACTAAAACTTTGTATTTACTCAGTTACTGACGGCGAAGTAGATAATAGTGATCAAGTTGTCAGTTATTTAGTTAAGAACTGCTATACATCGAGAATATTTTCTTTTGGAATTGGAAAATCCGTTGATGGTACACTCGTGAAAACATAGCACTTGCTTGTAAAGGATACCATGAGATGATTTCAGATGAATCTGAAACAATGAATGAACAAGTAATTAGACTTCTAAGCATTTCCATGCATCCAACCATATCAAATATTAAGATAGATTGGAATGGACTCAAGGTAGTTCAATCCCCTAAATTTATAAGACCTATATTTGC
This sequence comes from Heterostelium multicystogenum, assembly GCA_003667245.1. NCBI lineage: Eukaryota > Evosea > Eumycetozoa > Acytosteliales > Acytosteliaceae > Heterostelium > Heterostelium multicystogenum. Next base: position 82,075 of record RCNN01000146.1, on the reverse strand, counting down.
TCATGAGAGAATGAATGTATATGCCTTGTTGGAAAATTTCAAGGTGCCAGGAATTTTCAAACAAACCGCCGATGAAATCCCAACCAAAAGCATCAAGATCACAGCTGAAGCTCCTGATGGTCACACACTCGTCTATGAGATGCCAATAGATTTTATTCGTTGCACCAAGAGTGTATCCTTGCAAACAATGACGGCAAACCTAATAGTCAAAGACCTTGAGTTAGAAGAAAAGAACAACCCTGACTCTAAAAACAATATTAAATTAGAGATTATTCGACTCTCCAAAAAATATCAATTGACTTCCAATTATACATCTTTTATTGTAACAAATGACGCAAAGGTTGATACTCAGGAATCAATGCTGAATATATCAAATATCAACCCACATATCAAGACTCCACAAGTTGATCAACCAATTTTAAATCTTCAAGGAATTTCAACTATCAAAATGAGCGAATGTAAACGTCAGAGACTTATATCTTTACCGCAACAACCAACATCAAATCTTCAAGGAACTTCAAGTAGAGATATAGATAGAGGTAGAGATAGAGATAGAGAAAGAGAAAGAGAAAGAGAAAGAGAAAGAGAAAGAGAAAGAGATAGAGATAGAGTTATATATAGAGAAAAAGAAAGAGATAGAGATAGAGATAGAGATAGAGATAGAGATAGAGATAGAGAAAGAGAAAGAGAAAGAGAAAGAGAAAGAGAAAGAGAAAGAGAAAGAGAAAGAGAAAGAGAAAGAGATAGGGATAGAGATAGGGATAGAGATAGGGATAGAGATAGGGATAGAGATAGAGATTATAATATCATTTTCAGTAATGATTTGATGATAAAGATTTTGAAACTACAAAGAGCAACCGGATCATGGCACTCAGTTCCAACCGAAGTATCTTCTATTCTCAAAGAAGATCTTGGCAATGAATTGACAAATGAACAGTGGACTACTTTCTTGGTCATGGCAATATTAAAATTGAAATATGCTGAAAAGAAATCACAATGGACACTTATTGTTTCTAAAGCATCCAAATGGCTTCAAAATCAACTGGACATGGAAAAATTACCATACTATATTGAAGTCACAGAATCCATCGTTCAAAAAACTACCAACTACAAGAGATTAAATTATTGGTGAACTATTACTAGTAATACTCCAAAGGTGTTATACTATCTTATTGTTTTCTATAATCCTTTACTTTAAACTAATAAAATGACAGAATGAATTCTTTTTTTAAATATAGTTACCTATTGTTGAAGTTTAAACAATTATGTAGAATAGAATATCTCAAATTCATTCAAATAATATATCAAATCATATTTGTTTGAATATTTATGATTATTAGATAATAGCTATTATTGGATACTAATAAATTATGAATGACTTTTATGAATTTCTCTTTACAATCGATTGGTGTAAATTAATTGGATTGTTTAACTTGATGGATGGATTGAAGTCCAGCACAATGTACCGTTAAAAATACTCTTTGTATTAATATAAATTATTTTAATGAGGTTAAATAATAATATCTTTTGTTTTTTGCTCATAAGGTATGTTCATATGAGTAGTCTGTTTGTGCAAATTAAGAAGATGACAATGGTTGACCCATCGACGATTTCATCATTTCCCAAGTTGACGATTGTTGTACTCTTCCCAGACATTTGCACAAGTGATTGGCAATAATCGAGAGAACATTGATTGTCCAAAAACTAGATATGAGGAAGGATTGAAAACTACTCCCCAGAATAGTCAATTCATGTCAATAGAGCAATGTTTCAATGCCAAGTACCTATGTTCACAATATTGGAGACCAAGATAAGTGTGATACCATATCCAACCACTTCAATCTATTAGCGCTCTCCATATTCACTTTTATTTTATTTACAATTTTTATCAGCTATATAAAATAATAACCCCTAAAATATAAGATAACTAATAACCTTAATATTATTCATTGAAAAACACCACAAACAAAAAACCAATACATGGACATTTTTGTTTATTTTTATTAAAATAAGATTAATAAAAATTTTAAATGACAATATTAAATATTAATTATTATTAATAAATATTTATACGTTCGAATTACTAGGATGTTTAGACATATATATCCAATTTCATTTATTTTTTTAATCATTATTATTTTATTCAATAGCTGTATATTAGCTAACGACAACCACAATATTAATAAAGATATTAATAATAACAAAATAACAACAGCAATGTCAGATAACGAATCAAAGAAATCTATAAATCAAATTATTAGAGAAGGATATGAGAGTATACAACGTAACCGTGTTCCAACTGATAGTATCCTAGCAGAGTCTGAGCCTAATAATCAACAACCATTACCAGCAATGCCACAGGAAGAAATACATGAATGCATACATGATAAGCTGATGCAACGTCACAGAATATTTGATGGTAATCCTGAAGGCAGAATCAAACATGTTGAAGATGCAAATGAAAATCATTAGATAAACAACACCTGTCAATTCTTACATCATTATTTAAAACAGACAATTAAATAAATGTCTGTATGTACATACAATAATCTATCAAAAATTAAAACAAATAAATAGTTTATTATTATTTATACTTAAATATTAAAGTTATTGTTATTATTTGGTGGAGTTCTTTTGAACATTTAGATAGGGCATTACAATTGATCTTAAACTTTCGTATGCTTTCTCTAAATTATCGTTGACAATAATGTTATCAAAGAATCCTTTGATATCTTGGTATGACATCTCCTTTCTTGCGTTTGCTAATCTCTTTTGAATTGATTCTTCTGTTTCAGTACCACTGTTGATCCAAGTTAGTGACATGCTCCGACGAATCTTATCTTTCTTTATTGTTACTTACCGTCCTCTTAATCTCTTTTCCAACTCTTCAAAAGATGGCGGAGCAATGAAGATGAATTTACATGGAATAGAAGCTTTCTTTACGGACTCACATCCTTGAACATCGATATCCAAAAGACAGATCTTTCCTTGATCCAAAACGTCTTGCAATGCTTTCTTTGAAGTACCATAGTAGTTACCATGAACGTTTGCAGTTTCAATGAACAATCCATTGGCAATGTCTTTCTCGATGGCCTCGATGGTTGTAAAGTGATAATGTACACCATCTACCTCACCAACTCTTGGTTTTCTAGTTGTATGTGAAACGCTGAATCCGAAACTTCCACTAAATTCTTTCTTTAGCTTTTCGATTACTTCATTTTAAAAAATACAGACAAGCGATAAAGAACGAAAGAGCGAACATTAAGTCAATGAAATGATAAGCAAGCAAAGTATGTTAGATAAGAGTGTATTCATTTGAATTATCTATCTATCTATATCAATATCTCTTTCTTCTCTATTATAAGAAGATTGTGGATAAGATATCAGCAGATATTGATTGGCAATATGTATGACATACAAGTTCCTTTACCAGCACCAGATGGTCCAGTGATTACAATTGGTATTAATTCTATTGTTTCCATTATATTAATATTATTGAAGATATTCTATAAATTATTTATACTGTATAGTATAGTATCAATACAATAAAATGTAAAATTAGATATGTAAAAAGTGTTGTTGTTGTAACGAATATAAATAGAATTGAATGAATATGAATTTTCCTTTGCTTGAATTGACAACAACAATAATGTGTGCAGTCGTGGTCGTGAATGTATTCCTATTCCCCACAAACTTTAAAAAAAACGACACAACAACTAATAAAAAATCAAAACAAAAACTATTTTGAAATTTTAAATGATATTACAGGGTGTTGTTTTTATTTTATTATTACCCCCTACTTACTGTTGTTCTTGTTCTCTAAGAATTTGTTACTAAAAGTAAAACAGACTGTAAAATTTATATTATTATTATTATTACCACTACTACTACTACAAATACAATATTATTATATTACTTTTAAATACTTGTCATTATCTTAAAATACTGTTATTATTATTATTACTCATTATAATTAGTTAGTTTGATATATTTAAAACAGTGGTTTTTTTTAGAAGTTGGTTAGATTAGAGTATGTTAGGTTAGATTCATTCAACGAAGCATCATTTTATATTATATTCACTTATATATCAGAAAACAAAATAATCATGTCAAAAGGAGATGTCAAAGTAGTAGTTTTAGGACTTAGTTCCGTCGGAAAGAGTTGTTTAGTCACTAGATTCATTTCAAATCAGTTTGAACATTCTGTCATGGTAAATTAACTCATTTGGTTGAGTTTGTATTAATATTAATCATTCGATATATTCTATAGACAGTAGGTGGTGCATATTCCGCAAAAAGAGTTAATGTTGGAAATAATGTTGAGGTTTTATTAGGAATTTGGGATACTGCCGGAACAGGTATGTTGATATTTCAATTTCAGCTAGATTATGTCTGGGTGCTTACTCTCTTAACATCTCATATCATTAGAGCGTTATGAAGCTGTAAATAGATCCTATTATAGAAGAGCAAGAGCAGCCATTCTATGTTATGGTTTGTATCAGATTTTGATCTGTCGTTTACCTAAATTTGCTTACTAACAAATTAAAATGGATAGATTTGACAAATGATAAATCATTGGAAAAAGTTAATTTTTGGATAGACGAACTGACTGTTAGCGAACCAAATATTGATATTTATATTGTTGGAACTAAATGTACGTTATACATCTATATGATCATGTTTCAAAACTAATTCAATTGATTTTTCTAGTGGATTTAATAAGGGATGGTACAAAAAGAGCAATCTCTAAAGAGGATATCGATTTAATAGTAGAAAAATATAATCCCATCGCAACATTTGAAACATCTGCAAAGACTGGTGAAGGTGTACAGGAGCTTTTGTATGCGATCGCTGACAATTTTTATAGGAAATATCCCAATGAAGTCAATGGTGATCAATCGGGTGTAAATATGTCAAATAATAACAAGAAATCAGGTTGTTGTTAATAACCTTCAATCATATAAATACAAACAAATAATACAAGTATATATTGTGGAATCGATTCCACGATATCTACTTTTTTTTCTTTCACAAACAAAGCTTTAATTGGTTTATTTATATAATAAAACAAAATTATAATTTATTTAAGTTATTTTAGGATTTAGGCTTGGCTCTCAAACTTGTGCGGTCGATGAGTGATGTCCGTTTGTTGGTGTTTCAAGCTTCTTCTTCTTGTGTGATTCGACATGTTCATCGAATTGCTCTTCCTCTGTTGATCCAACCAATGCAAGAGTCGATGATTTACCTCCAGAGATCACTTGAGAAACATTGTCAAAGTATCCAGTACCTACCTCACGTTGATGACGGGTGGCAGTGTATCCCATCTTCTCTAGTGAGAATTCCTTTTCTTGGAGCTTGACGTAGGCAGTCATACCCTTGGATACATATTCGTTAGCTAACTCGAACATGGAGAGATTCAATGCGTGGAAACCAGCAAGAGTAATGAATTGGAACTTGTATCCAAGCTTGCTAAGATCTTGTTGGAAGGTGGCAATTTGCTCAGAAGACAAGTGTTGTTTCCAGTGGAATGATGGAGAGCAATTGTAAGCAAGTAACTTTCCAGGATACTTGGCATGGATTCCATCGGCGAATTTCTTGGCAAGCTCAATGTTTGGAGTGGAAGTTTCCATCCAAAGCAAATCGCAATATGGAGCGTAGGCAAGAGCACGATCAATGGCGACATCTATTCCTTTGTTTACTTCAAAGTAACCTTCGATGGTTCTCTTTCCATTCAAGTGTTTCTTGTCTCTAGCATCAATGTCTGAGGTCAAAAGATTTGCTCCAAGAGAGTCGGTTCTGGCAACGATAATTGTTGGGACACCCATGACATCGGCAGCTAAACGAGCGGCAGTGAGTGTTCTAATGTGTTGGCTGGTTGGAATGCACACTTTTCCACCCATATGACCACACTTCTTCTCTGAGGCCAATTGGTCCTCCCAGTGAACTCCAGATGCTCCGGCTTCAATCATACCCTTCATAAGCTCGAATGCGTTCAATGGACCACCAAAACCTGCTTCGGCATCGGCAACGATTGGGGTTGGTAAGTAGTTGTGTTCTAAATTTCCTTCGCTCCACTCGATTTGGTCACGACGTCTTAGGGCGTTGTTGATTCTTCTGACGAGTTCTGGTACACTGTTTACAGCATACAACGATTGATCTGGATACATCTGACCGGAGGTGTTGTTGTCGGCAGCAGTTTGCCAACCACTCAAGTAGATGGACTTGAGACCAGAGCGGACCATTTGGATAGCTTGATTTCCTGTGAGGGCACCCAAAGCTGGAACGAAGCTGTTCTTGTCGTTCAACATTTCCCAGAGTTTCTCAGCACCCTTTTGGGCAATTGAGTACTCCTCTCTAAAGGAACCACGGAGACGGACGACTTCCTCTGCAGAGTAGTCACGTTGGACACCCTTCCATCTTGGATTGGTATCCCATTCCTTCTGCAATGCCTTGGCCTCCTCTCTCATTCTATCTTTAATTAACTGCATGTTATTTTTGTTGTCCATTTCCATTGTTGTATTGATTTTAATTTAAGATTAACTTGATATAGAAATAATTTCGAATTTCTGATTTGGATAGAGTTTTTCTTGACTTGATTGGGTATAGTGAATAAATAATTTGAATGTTGAAGTAATTTATACAGGGAATTTCCAATTACTAAATAGAATTAAATAAAATTGAACAATATTAATATTTTATTAATAATTTAGAATCGTTTAGATTAAAATAATAAATTATAAAATATTTGAATGAGGTTTTGGTTATAGATAATATGTGTAATCTAACAACCAACAACAGCATCAACAACAAAGATATGATGATTATTATTTTATACAAAAGCTTTGTAAGACAATTTAAACAAAAAACAAACAAATACAACAACAACAACAAGCACACCAATCAGAGATAAGAAGATGGTTGTATTTATTTTTATTAAACAAACCAAAGAGATCAGATGATCACTTAAACAACATATTACGAGCAAATGACATTATTAGTAATACAATAACCTAATAATAATAATAATATTTAAACATACATATACGAGACAATTAAAATCAAGACTTACTAATTTTAGTTAAATGAATAATATTGCTATTCTTTTAACAAATAGATTAATAAAATAATTAAAAATATATAATCACCTAATAAACAATAATACAAGTGGAATAAAATAATACAAATAACAACAATAACAACTAGAATAGATTATTATTTTGAATAAGTAGACAGAACATACCAATAATGCAAATTAAAAACTACTTTACTCAACCTAAAGTAATTAACTACAAATTGTAATTTCCACAATTTCTTTGCTGTTTGTGCTTGTTGGGTAAGCTCAAAGACAATCCTGACCCTTATTTAAATGATATTTTCAATTATTAAATCATCATTCATCATTCATCCTTGTATCCATCCACTCCAGTCAAACATGTTATTATTTGGAATGATGAAGGTGGGGGAAAGGAGTGTATGGGAGGGTTTTATTTTTGATAATTATATAACTTCGGCAATCGATGATGATTATAGAAATAATAAATTAAATTACACACACATATTGACACCACTGAACACAAATTTCCATATATTAGTTTAAAATACACATTTAACCCAACACACTTGGATGTAAAATAAGCGTTTTTCATGTTGTACATGAAAATTTCATTGTTTGCAATGAAAAAATTCAAATTTGATGCTTAAATTGAGCAATGTGGTTTGGATTGTGTACAAGTACATTTTGGTAAATATCCAAAATCAACATGTATTTGAAATGAATATAAAAATATTTTCAATTAAAGATCATTTTTACTTACATTTAATTTAGTAATAATAATTAGAAAAGAAATAATATATGTATATACAAAAAATTAATAGTTAAGATTATATTAATCTTTATGAATTGAATTGAATTGAATTAATGTTTGATAAAAAGATCCAACAAAGTTGATGTAGTATTTATAGGTTTAACTTTATTAAATTGAAAATATTGAAATTTAGAAATAATATTAGAAAGGATTATTAATAATTGTTGTAAATTGAATAAAGTTAATCACCCTCTAACAAGTTAGAATGAAATATCTAAATTAGCACATTCTATTTCTACTTTTGGATTAATATGTTTTCAAAAGTTCTTATTGGTGGTTCAATTTCATTTTGCACTCAAAAACAAAAAATTCGGGCTTGACCCAAATCCTGTCATTGATTTACTTTTTTGGGTAAATTAGCATCAACCATCTCTATAAAATTGACTGCTTCGATCCGATTTTGTAAAAACAATAACATTTTAATTTGATAAAACAATAATTATTCCCATTCAAATCAACATAATTAAAAAATATTTAAATATGAAGAAAAGGAAATATAAACGGCATTAAACAAGAATTCATCCAATATACGCAGTTGAATCGAATTTTGTTTTACCGTTTAAAACTAGTAATCTAATCTATAACACTCCCACACCACTTACACTCCTGTCATTATTTATTAAACAGAGTCGCCCCACAAATGATGACATTCTAATACTATAATAATATTGTAATACCAATATACCTTCGAGAATTCTCCCTTCCTAATTGAATTAGTACATTCATGTTTACATTACCAATTACCAACAATTGGTACGATTGCAAAGTTAATAGTAAACTTTATTTTTAATAATTTTTTAGTGTTTTCCTGAAATCAAAAGCAAACTAATAAAAGATAGAATGATTGATCTAAATTAATTCAAACTCCGATGACGACTGATTACTTATGATTAATGGAATTGAATTTGAAATTGAAACCGAATTTGAATTACTAGTTTTTAGTTCCAAAAGATTACTTCAAGAGTGAATTTAAAATCTCTTGACAACATGGTGTATACATTATTCTATTTCTTTGTTAGACAAAAAGGAAATTTATTATTATATACTAATATTTTGAATATACAAATATCAACAATTTATACACTATTGAAATATGTACAACAAATCGAACTTTTATATTGTCAGACTATGATTTTATTTGTTTTAAAACATAAAAATTATTACATTTTAATTACATATTTTTATAAAAACCATCTGCAAGTCTATTAATCGCATATTATGAATTTTATGAAATTGGGATTAGGTATTACTATTCATATTTGTATTAAAAGGTATCTCTAAATAAATCTAAAAATAAGAACAATTGTGAAAATATAAAACAAATAATAATATATTTGATTGATAGACAACCAAAACAAGGCAAATAATTGTTTGAAAACAAAAAAAAAAAAAAAACAAAAATATTTTTGTTAAAAAAATTATTCATGAATGTTAACATCATCAAGCATGCTTGGTTGAATTTAATAGTTATATTTATTTTATATTAATTATAATCACTTTGTACATACAAAATGAATGTGAGGAAACTTCAAGGTATGTCAGACCATCCACACCGCAACAACATCGATCAATCGATTGATAACCAAATATCAACATCAACGGTTTGTCATATCAAATGAACATCATAATTATCATATGATAACATTTGATTGATGAGAGTGTCTGTACTGATTGGTTATACATCATACTTTCGGTATAATAGAATATACGTCCTAGTTTAGTTAGTTTGCTTTGTCTATATAAATTTGTTTTGTAGATTCCTTGATGCAAGAATATTAACATTTGATTCTAATATTATTTAGGTGAAATTGATAAGACACTAAAGAAGGTGGCAGAAGGAGTTGTTGAATTCGATGCTATACTTAAAAAGGTATATGCTGCCACCAGCTCTAATCAAAAGGACAAATATGAAGGAGATCTTAAAAAAGAAATAAAGAAACTACAGCGTTACAGAGACCAAATAAAGAATTGGCTGACAAATAACGAAGTTAAGAATAAAGCATCTTTAATGGAATATAGGAAATTAGTTGAACAGGTAAATTCAATCAATCAATCAATCAACATAACCCAACCACTCATCAATTTAGAGGATAATAACCTAAAATACTCAGTCAATCTCCTATGAATGAATCAATTGTATATATAACTAATCTTTATTATTGTATCGCTTAGAAAATGGAACAATTCAAAGTTTGTGAAAAAGAAACAAAGACAAAAGCATACTCTAAAGAAGACTCGGTCACACACCAAAGGAAAACGACGCAAAGATACAGGTTAGATATTGGGCTGGCAAAGCAATCAACAGTCTAAAGTCGCAGATTGAAAGTTTTCGAAACCGATATTGAGAATATCCCCGTAAGAAAGAGAAAGACAGAATCGTCAAAAGTAGAATCAATACAAAAGTATCTGGAACACCATCCTACCATTTGCGTGCCCTCGAGTTGCTGAGACGTGCAATGGAGAACGACAAGATCTCTGCAGAGGAAATAGAAAAGATAAAAGACAGTGTAGAATATTATATCGATAACTATGAAGTAGGTTGAAACGAATCAATCAAACCACCTAAAACAGAGATTAGGAATCCATTAACTAACATAATTTAAATAGGATGAAAACAATGAAGAACCAGAGGAAATATATAGCGGATTCCAATTTGAAGATATCAAACTGCTAATTTGGGAGATGATGATATGATTTGTCGATTGACGAAAGTGATGATGAAGATTTTCGTATTTCATCAGAGTCTGACAATGAAAACAATGGCGACACCAACACCGGCGATGATGGAAAGCAGCAATATTGCTACTCCTTCAGCAACACAAGCATCTTCACCCACAATTGCACCCCAGCCCACCACAAGTGTGACACCAACCGCGACCGCATCGACCACAGCATCCGCCAACAAACCATCCAGCCAGAATCAACCAAATCCATCGCCATCGCTATCGTCCTCTTCCTCCAACAACCCAACCAACAAAATCGAGAGAATATCATCGCCACCCGCTGTTAATATTAATCCAAACAACACCAGCACATTACCCAAACAATCCCAAAAACTCGAGAAACTCAACACCATCACCTACCTTCTCATCTGTAACTAAATCCCAATATTAAAGCTACTCCAGAGTCAACCAGCAAACCAAACAAGCCCAACACCAACCAATCCAATACAGTATCAACACCATCGCAGCTTCAACCAAATCCCACAACCCACAACCAAATCTAAATCCTAACTTGCCAGGTAACCTTCCAATGGCACAACGACTTCAAATGCACCAACAACAAATGAGTCAAGTTACTGCTGCTGCCCACATTCAACAGCAAATGGCTGCACAACAGCAAGCTGCCGCCGCTGCTGCCCAACAACAACAGCAACAACAACAGCAACAACAGCAACAGCAGCAACAACAACAACAACAGCAACAATTTAACATGCGAAACACCAGAAAATGTTGGACAACAACAATACCCATATCAACTTAAAGATGATTGTAGACAGTGGTATGTTAATTTTACCATTTTCTTGTTTACTTTGAATACTAAACCTTATCTCATTTTATGTATAGTAAAAGATACATTTGGACAATTAAAATATAATGAAATCAAATTCACCTCCACACGGATCATCGCCCTCCCCACCTGGAATCGGAGGTGACAATGCTGATGATATTAAGAACAACGAAACATTTGATACAAGCTCCAATCTGTACCTGGAACCCTGGCAGAGTTGTCATCGGCCACAAATGTCTAGAATCCAGAATGAAACAAAATGGAGGTGTAGGATTCTCTCACCAATCAGACCCACTGTCCTCAAAGATGCAACTCCTCACAAAACTACGAGGAGAACCTGTCGATCACCCGTGTCATGATGGAAACCAGCTTTAAATACGTACCAGAATACAAAGACTACGAGCGTCAGCAACCATATTTACCAAAGAACCCCAAGCAAAACACCCAGCTACTATCCACCCATCCCACTGCCCATATTCGACCAACCAGCCATCTTTGAAAAGTTTGAAATCGATCCACTCTTCTTTATCTTTTTACTTTAAGCAAGGAACCTACCAACAATTCTTGGCAGCTCGTGAGCTCAAGAAGCAGGGCTGGAGATACCACAAGAAGTATCTGACATGGTTCCGCCGACATGAGGAGCCAAAGGAAATCACAAACGACTACGAGCAGCGGTACATATGTCTATTTCGACTACGAAACCGGTTGGTGTCAAAGAAAGAAAACTGAATTCACATTTGAATATAGATTCCTCGAGAAATAGAATTCAAACAATAACATCAATCACAATCAAACAACATCGGAAATTCTTTCTCTGGTCAAACAACCTCAACCCAACCAATCATTTCCTAACAATCTTACCTACTTACCTATCTAACAACCTCTGTCTATAAATTTAGTTTGGAAGCAGTCCCAACCAAATCCAACAAAAATAAATAAAAAAAATTAAAATATAAATCTGAATTTTCTATTTTTGCAGCTTTAAAGATGGAACGCAAATATATGAAAATGATTCCACTCGGTTTGGATTTCGTTTGTTTTTTCATATTTTTTCCAACATTTTTAAAACAAATCACCCATAGCTGACTCACACAAAAATAATCAGTCGAAATAGCCACTCATTGAATTTGGCATTTTTTAGGTTTTGAGTAAATTTTATGATCATCACAAAAAATCCCTTTTTTTAATTAAAAATAAAAAAAAATAAATTTATACGTGACAAATGTTGGTATGATAAAATTGTTTCAAGGCGTCTTTCTCTTTTTGTTTTTGTTTTCCAAAACAAACAAGCAGTAAGCAGAGATACACAGAAAGGAAAGAGAGAACATATAGAATAATATTCTACAATAAAAAAATACAAAAATATACATCACCTATTTATTAACTATATATTATTCATATATTTATTACAAACTTTAAAAAACATCAAACAAACCAAAAGCAAACCATTTTACCTTTATATCAAAAAGAATAAATATCAATTCAATTCGTTTTAGTTATTCTAGTACATTGGTTTCTCTTTCCTTCGCTCAGAGTTTGCCCAATTCCTAAAGTTTAGATAGATCTATCTCTGCTTCACTTCTAAGCCACCAACATCACAATAACATCACACACACACAATCACATCACACCTAACTACCGACCTACTTTACCTCCCTATTCTCATTTATTTATTATTTATTAATAGATAGATTGACATTGATAGTTAACCAATTGTCAAGATTGAGCATAGTTTGATCAAGTAGAAAAACAACATAAATAATAACATAATAATTAAAATACAAAAAAACAAAAAACAAAAAATAATTCTTTTAAAATCTTATCTTAACGAATTATCACCTAACCCACTTATCTAATATACATTTACACCACACACCAGTGAACTCAACATCTCGTATCACTTCAGAACACCCCCAACAACAATTACACTTCAGTTTACACCACCACTCATTAATTCTCTCTTAAAAATCCCCATTAAAAAAAAACCAAATCAAACCAAAACCAAACAATCATAACAATTGACTAAATCTACTATTGTGCTGCTATAGAGTTAAATTTTGTTGGTTATAGACAAGCATCGTCCACATTTCTCATCATTACAATAACGACTTACCATCACTATTGTAATAACTATATATATATCATCAATCAATTAATTATAACTCTATAATTAAGTCAGTAGTTTTGTATCGACCTTCAGGTTGTTTTAGCAACTTGATTGAATTCATATTTCACCAATTATTAGTAATCAAGTGTTAGAGATTATCAATACAAATAATAATAATATCAGTCACACTTTATAATAATAATATAAGCAATAATAAAAAATACAAAAAATTAATAAAAACAGTCAGTCAATTAACCATCAGTATTACATAATGCCATCATCATCAACAACAACAACAACCACACTATCAAGTATCAGTGGCGAAAGTTTATTCATTAGCAAAGCAATCAATGAGTCATATCATGTATTGGCCAAGATCGGTGAAGGTATATCAGGGTATGTATCAATTTCAAATTACTACATCTCACCACATTACTTCTTTGTCTATCTTCCTCTGAACACCAGTCGACTCTTTCTTTTTATTCCACCTTCCTCTCAACCTTCGATATTACCAAGCTTCGGTAGTTAGTTATTTTTCTTTCTTTGACTTTCTTCAATCCTCGTTTGCAGCAAAGATCATTCAACACAACACCACAGCACTCGTTCAAAAAACAAAAAACTCATGCTCTATCCCACCTGTTCCGGAATATTTTTTGTAAAATTGTCATTTTCAATTTTCGTAATCAATTTTCAAAAAATTCGAATAATCACTTGATTATTTCCGATCTTTAAAAATATTTTTATTCACATTTATTAATAATAATTATTATTTTGACTTTTAGTTCTGTATATCAAGCCATTAAACGTGATACAAATGAAATTGTTGCTTTGAAGAATTTTAAATCGGGATTGGACAGTGATCGCGCCTCAAAGGAAGAATGCACCCTTCTCATGCAATTGAAGCATATTCCACATATCACCCCAATCATCGATGTCATTTCCACACCCCATGAGTATAATATTGTATTTCCATATTTTGAACATGATCTCTCTGGTCTTTTGAGTGAGCACCGTTTCTCGATTCCACAAGTTAAGTGTTATTTCAAGCAATTGCTCCAAGGAATTAACGAAATTCACAAGAGCGGTGTCATGCATCGTGATATCAAAGGTAAATATTCCAAAAATGTTCTGTCCAAAAATCATCTGAAAATTAAATACTAATTTAAAAATACCTATAGCTGCCAATATTTTAGTTAATAATAAAGGATTGTTGTTTATTGGTGGACCTTGGTACTGCTACCTCATATGTTAAGAGATCAGTATTTTCAAGCCAGGTTGTCACTCTTTGGTATCGTGCACCAGAGTTGTTGCTCGGTGCTGTTCATTATGGTCCCGAAGTCGACATGTGGTCGATCGGTTTGTGTTTTTAATTGAATTGGTTACTTCCAGAAATTTCTGCCAGGTAATAGCGAACAACAACAAATTGAGGCCATCAGTAAACTCTGTGGTACTCCAACTGAATCGGTATGGCCTGGTGTTTCATCACTACCAAACTACAGTTGGCTACAACAGACAAATCAAGTTTACCCCAAGTAGATTAAGAACAGTATTTAAAAAGTATGCCCTCCAAACAACTGCCATCCATTGTCTTCATAACCATGTTTACTAAACATTATCTACTACAGCTTTACCGATGATTTCATAGAGTTGCTCGAAGACTTCTTACATTGAATCCAAAGAAACGTTTGACTGCCGAGCAAGCATTACGCTCACCATTCTTTACAAACCAACCATTACCCTTTGAGCCAGAGAAGATGCCTGGATATCAACCTATCCATGTGTTGGAGGCAATTCAAAAAAGAATGCAACAAAAGAATCAACCAGCTCCACAACAAGAGAAACAACCCGAAAAACAACCAGAGAAGCAAATTTCAGCACAACAACCACAACTTCAACAGGTTCCACCACTTTTCAAACCAACCAAATCAATATAAATAATAACCAAAATCTCCGACTTCCAACCAACTCCACTCCATCCCTTTCCCAAAAACCAACTAATTTACCAACTAACCAACAAAAACCAACTCAATTCCAAAAACCAATGGCCAAACACTAACAAGCAATTGACAAATCTGAGTCAAAGTTCCAATGGTATTAATAATAGCGACAAGATTAATAACGATAACACACAACAACAACCACAACAACTAATCGTTCAAACAAAAACCGACTCCAACACCACCAACCCCAGTAGCCATTGTTCCAGCACCAACAGTCTCACCATCACCTGCTCCAGCTGTAAACCAACAACCATTAGTATCACCTATACCAGAGACAGTATCACCAAACAAATCAAATATGTTGAAAAGATCACTTGATTTGGTCAATGATATTAGAAAACTATTGCACAAGTGATAGCGATGAAAGTGATTATGAAGAGATCGAGTGTGATGATAGCGATTATTTCAGTGACGATGACGACGATGATGACGATTTCACTGCTGAAGATGAAAGTGAACTTGAATTCTACACTATTCGTCAACAAATCCCAACATTTAGTTCCACTGTTGGAATGTTGCATCAAACACCAACTGATGCCTCTGGAAATCCAATCAATCCATCTTGCAACCACCAAAAGAAGCAGAGAACCACCTCTTCTTTTTCTTCAACACTCAGCAGAATTGATATTCCAATTCATTAGTTACTCTCACAAAATTCAAATCATATCACCTACGGAAGTACTTTAAACCCAATATATTTTATTGGTTGGAATCTAATTAATTCTATGTATTCCACCAGTTTTTTTTGAAATATAGGAATAAATAATATTTATACAATATGTTTATTTTATGTCATTGTTGTACTGTTCTTGTCTATTACGACAGCCCAGCAAACAGCTAACTTAGATTGGGAGGTTGTTTGGGGGTTGTTGGAGTTGTTGGAGTTGGAATTGTTTTCTATATTTTTCTTTAAAGTCGATTGCCATTTCAATTGCAGTTCGAAGTTCACCAATTTGGAAGGGTTTAGAGATGAACCAATTCATTCCGTTATCATAACATCGCTTTTTGTCGGTGGACATTGTGTTGGCCGTTAAACCACAGATAAATATAGGATATCGCATAGGCCAAATGTTTTGGCCTTCCATCTGTCTGATTGTGTAAGAACACCTCAGTCCATCCAAAAATAGGCATTTGAAATCCATGAATATCAAATCATATGTTTGAGTCTTTAGACTGAAGAGAACTTCATTTCCATTGGAGGCAACATCAGCTTTAATTCCGAGTTTCTCTAAAAATTTAACAGCTACTCTTTGATTGATTATATTGTCTTCTGCAACCAACACTCTAATTCCACTACTTGTATATATTGAAGAAGTATCAAGCACCATTGTATTCACTTGATCTTCTTCAACTTGGCTACCTGCTTGAAGTGGTAAGATAAAACCAGAATGTAGAGCCACCATTCTGGTTGTTATGGACTCCGATCTCACCTCTCATTAGTTTGACTAGTTTAGCACAAAGATATAAACCTAGTCCACTTCCACCATATTTTCTGCTATCGGATGGATCGGCTTGTACAAATGCTTCAAAGATCTTTTGATGAGATTCAGGAGGAACTCCAATACCAGTATCTTGAACTCTAAAACAAATGTTGTATTCTCCATTTCGCAAGGAGATCTTTTCATCTTCATCTTCAATAAGGTCGATCACTATTTTCACACCACCTTCGGGTGTGAATTTGATTGCATTTCCTGTAAGATTCATCAATACCTGGAGTATACGACCTGTATCGCCATAAAGGATATGAGGTACATTGTCTGCCACCTCATAATGCAACTTAAATTATGTTCTTTGGCCTGAGCAGCTAGTACCCTGCAATATTTCATTTGCCATATCTCTTACTTTGAATCCAATGTTTTCTACCACCATTTGATTGGCTTCAAGTTTGCTCAAGTCAAGAATATCATTGACCAAACGTAACAGGATATCACCGCAGGATTTAACAGATTTCGCCATTTGTTTCTCCTCTGGAGGTAAGGAGTGTGAATCTCTCAAAAGTGTTGCCATTCCAATTAATCCATTGAGGGGGGTACGAATTTCATGTGACATAGTGGCTAAAAATTCTTGTCTTGCTTGATATGCTTCTACTGCTGCATCTTTTGCCAATGGTTAATTGTTGATTTTTAATCTTTGTTTCTCTATGTGCCTTCATCTATAAAGTATTGATAGCACAACGTAAAAGACATTGTAATCAACACCAGCGTAACATCGATAATGAAATTCATGTGAGATCTGATTGTAATTGTTGGAATGCCATCAACATATTCATATCCCAAAAGATTAGCAATAAAGAATAGTAGAAGAATAATAAGCACGACAAAGGACCACTGAACAGATGCTCTTCTACCGATAACCAATGCTGATTACAATTGGAAGTGTTGACATTAGTAATCTGAGTGTAGACTGGTGTCCACCTGTATAGTAGGAGTTCATCGTCAGAGCAAAGCATAGCGTAAAGCATAACATGTGTCCTGGATAGTGAGTGGATCCAGTTTTCCTTAGAACCCAAAGCGATGACCCAGTCATTGGCAGGGAGAGTATGGCCATCAGTGCTGGCTCCGTCAATCCTGATAGCAAAAAGAAAATGATCCAACTTGGAATGAAGCTAATGACTGTAAAGCAGAAACCTATACAGAGTTTAGCTTTGTATCGATCCTGAGGTTTTATCTTGGAGTCACTCAGGATAAAGTTACAAATGTTATTAAAATGATAGTTGAGTCGTGAGTGTTCTTCTGAAGGAGCCTGGTGATTAATGATCTGCTGCTCAACTCTTGTGTCTTTTGGTATATTATAGGTTTTGAAGCATGGTGATGGTAGGTGGATAGCTCCATTCTTGATAAAAATGTGATGGATCTCCGGACAATGAAAGTGACTGTACAGTTGTAGTTGTTGTAGTAGTGGTGGTGGTAGTGGTTTGGTCAATTATATTAAAACTTTCTGTTGGTTTTGATTCGGATTAATATTTGCAATCGATGCAGGGAGCAAATTTGAGGTGGTAGTATTTGTAGTTGAATATCTATTATTGTGTTGATTAATACTGTAGTTTTGACTGCTGTTGAAATGATGGTTTTGATTATTATGATTATTAATAATATCATCTAATAATGAGTTTTGTTGTCCTCTTTCATATTCATAATAGTCATCAGTTTCATAACAAACTAAAATCATTCATTAATGGGCATTAGTTAAAAAAATGGAAGGTAACAAAAACAATGATTTCAGAATATCAATAACTTACCATTGTTTCTAGAAAGAAATAAATCATAAATAGAGTTGTACAATACTTTTACATTGGATTTTATAGAGTTGTAGAATATCGAAGTAGAAGATGAAGTGGTTGTTGTATTTGGTAAAGGTTTATATGATTGAGAGGTTTTAGGATATGTTGTTGAATATTCTGTTGGAGTCGAATTAAATAAATTGATGACATGAGTTGGCTTTGTCGGAAGGAATGATGAGAATGATGACAATGTAGCTGTTTGTTGAGGCAGCGATGTCTGAGACCCATAACTTCTTTTGTAAGGCATTATTGGCTTCATTGTGCAACATCAACTAACCAATGTCAATTTACTATGCGTCTGTAGTCAAAACACTAGAGTGGATTTGTCAAACAATTAAACTAAGCTCAACCAATGTCTATTTGCTTCAAATCTATCTACTATTGTATCTTTAAACAGATAAACAAAATGCTAGCCTGAAAATTAATAGTACATTGGCAAACTATGAGAATGAATATGGTTAGTGAATGATATACCATTTAGTTGTTTAATCTCTGTAAGGTGGACCTGTAGCTTTGCACACTGATCTGGGTGTGGAGCAGTGTATGTAGGGCTGAGTGTAGTTTTACATAGGAATGGCGCATTGTTGTTTTTAGGTTGGATGCACATCACCCCATTCCACCCACTTTGCCAACAAGTTATTCCTCAAATGTTAAATGCACTTACCTGACAAGTTACAAAAAATTTCAAAGTCAAATTGGAGTTGCTAAATTTAATTGGAAGGTATGGAAATTGTTTATATAAAAACTGCACTTCCAATGACGAAACAAAAATAGATCTAACTTTGAGTGTTTGAAACAAAAATATGGTTGGTGTGGCTTAAAAAGCTATGACTAAATGTAGTTGGTAGCAGGAAATTAAAATGAAAACCTAACCTAGTTTTTAATTTTATTACACAACAACAACAATTTAAAAATTAAAAGGTAAGTTTCTTGTTTAATTAATCTTCCTCTTTGTATAAATTTAGAGTTGGTTCTTTCTTGCTGTTGGTTTTGTATGTATGTATTCTATACTGTACTATCTGATGCTTGTTGGTGTTTTAATAAATTAAAAATAGATTTAATTAATGTTTTAATTAGATTTATAATTAAATAACTCTTGTCTCAGTCAGAGGGAGAGTTACTAATTAAAAATATAAACTAAAAGAAGAATTAATAAAATTTTATATTTTACTAGCTTTGCTATATTAATATGATATGGAACCTTTTATGTTTTGTTGTTGTGTGAGCAAAGTGAGTGAGTGGTGTTAATTAATTTAAAGCAAATATTATCATTTTGGAGTAATTAGGTTTGTTTAATTAGATGATGATGTTGTTTTTTGTTATAGTTAATGTGCGATACTACTACTGCTAGTGTTAGTGGTGGTGCTAGTAGTTCTTCTGTTTTTGTTAGTAATGGTGTTCTTTTAATTTCCAAAGTTTGAGCTAGATTGTTTGATTTCTTCATTTGAATATGAATTCATGCATAATTTAAACAGCTCCTATCAGTGTCATTCAATCCATTTAATTCAGTTTAGTCTGTTTCCAGAGCAGATAATGAATAACACTCTGCTGAAAGCACACACTTAACCTCAGATAATCCAATTAAAAACCACCAATACCACACACCAAAAAGTATTAACACACTCATCTGAGTGGTTAAAAAGTAAGATTTCCAAAATGTGACACTGAGCCGTAATATATAGGTGCTGTATCTCTCTTTATCTTTGATAGGATCTAATTTTAATATCCTTTTTTTGGACTTAGAAGTTGTAGATCAAACAACAATACTCTACTTTTTAACAGCATATCTATCGCATGTGATAAAAACCAATAAACAAATAAAAAAAACAACAAAACAACAATAATAATAATAATAAAAATAACAGATACGAATAAAACATTTATTATTAATCTTCAAATGACATGACACTAGTATTGTGTTGTGTTGGTGATAGTACTATATTAAAAGTTGTTATTACATATATATGGTTTCATTTAAAAATTGAGCTCATCTACTCATCTCACTCCCCTCTACTCGTAATAACATTCAAGATGTAATAATATTAATAAAATTAAAGATAATGTTTAAATAGGGGAATGTGATCTTGGTTTTTTCTGCAAAAAATTTCATGAACAATTTGAGAATGAGATAGTTCGATAGTAATGAACAAGCATTAATCCATCTGCCATTGATTCAATAAACACTCAACACATAACACACATACTCACAGCCATTGATATTATCTACTTATTATCTATTCACTCCCACTCAACTAATAACATCACACTCCAATTATAAATAGAAATAAAAAGAGATTCAATTGAATGGCCTCTAGAAGTTTTGATGATGATAAACGTTTCATTGAGCGTATCGACAAGGTCAGATACAGAATCAAAAAAGGATTTGTACCTGATATGAATGTATGTTACCAGCGGTATCAATGAATCTGTTATGATATGCTATATCGGCGACAACATTGATTGTTGTTAGTAATGCAAACTGTAGTTGAATGGCGTGTCATCTAACCACATCAGTGCATGACACTGTCAATCATTCTGAAGATGTTAAATTTAGCTGGATAAATCAATGCAGTTTGGAATTACAACATGATCATTCGATTTAGATAAAATCTAACCCTAATGACATCATAGTAACTTAAAATGGATAAATAACTTACATTTTGATATTGATTAAATTGATAGGTTGATGGTATGATCTATGTAAATGACAGTATCAAAGATTTGATTTTCGAAGAGTTAGAACAACACTGTACGCATGGTAGTGGTGGTTTTCTACCGGCTGTGAAACAGATTGCAAATGTTGCAAGTTTGCCCGGAATCGTTGGTCATTCATTGGGTATGCCAGATATTCACAGTGGATATGGTTTCTCCATTGGAAATGTAGCTGCCTTCGACACAGAAAATCCAAAATCAATTGTTTCACCAGGTGGTGTAGGTTTTGATATCAACTGTGGTGTTCGTCTTTTACGTACCAATCTCACAGAGAAAGACATTGACCCTATCAAAGAAACACTGTGTCAGTCGTTGTTTGATCATATTCCAGTAGGTGTCGGATCAAAAGGTGTCATCCCTATGGGTGCCAAGGCATTGGATGCTGCTTTAGAACTTGGCCTTGACTGGTCTTTGCGTGAAGGTTACGCTTGGGTTGAAGATAAAGAACATTGTGAGGAATACGGTAGAATGCTAAATGCTGATCCATCAAAAGTTACAGAGCGTGCTAAGAAGCGTGGACTCCCTCAACTTGGAAACACTTGGTGCAGGTAATCACTATCTTGAGGTACAGGTTGTAGATGAAATTTTCAATCCCCAAGCTGCAAAGAAGATGGGTGTCGATCGTCTCGGTCAAATCTGTATTATGATTCATTCAGGTAGCCGTGGACTTGGACACCAAGTTGCTACAGATGCTCTTACTGGTATGGAGAAAGCTATGGCAAGAGACAAAATTCGGATTAACGATAAGCAACTTGCATGTGCACATATAAACTCACAAGAAGGACAAGACTATTTAGCTGGTATGGCCGCAGCCGCTAATTTCGCATGGGTAAACAGACAAAGTATGACATTTTGGCAAGACAAACATTTGCCAAGGCTTTCAACTCATCACCAGATGATTTGGATATGCATGTAATCTATGACGTATCTCACAATATTGCCAAGTTTGAGGAGCATATAGTCGATGGTAGACCAAAGAAACTCCTCGTACACAGAAAGGGAGCAACACGCGCTTTCCCACCACATCATCCACTCATTCCAGTAGACTATCAATTCACAGGACAACCAGTACTCATTGGTGGAACTATGGGTACATCCAGTTATGTCCTTACGGGTACCGATATTGGTATGCGTGAAACATTTGGATCCACCTGTCACGGTGCAGGTCGTTCTTGCTCAAGAAACAAATCACGTAACAATCTATCATACCAAGATGTACTCACCAACCTCAGAGATAAAGGAATTAGTATAAGAATTGCATCACCAAAGTTAATTATGGAAGAAGCTCCCGAATCTTATAAGGATGTTACTCAAGTTATTGACACCTGCCATACCGCAGGAATTTCACAGAAATCATTTAAATTAAGACCGATTGCAGTGATTAAAGGTTAATTCATTTAATAAATCTAATATAGTTTTGTGTAAATAATTTATTGAATAATAAGAGTTGTCTATAGTATTATACAAATAATGAAAGTTACACCTAAAACCAAAACTAATGAAACATTAATTGACCTCTTGTTGTTATCTAAAATTTCATAGGATAATATAGTGTTAGTTCTAATTAAATAATTAAATTTGAATTATTTACATACTTGTTACCGTTATAAAAGGAGCAGCTTCACCCTCATATTTTGTTTCATCTTCAAAATAGAGGGTGTAATGGTTGGATTCATTTGATATGAGACTAGAGAATCGATAGGTCACATTTTCCTCTGTCATATCATAGAAATAACCTATTTTATTTCCTACATGAAGTGCTCTTGTTTTTTCTCTAATTCGATGTCCATATACAACAAACTCAATTTGGGTTGTAAATTTTCCTGTATATATGAGAGTTAAATCTTTAAAATACAAAAATTAACTTAGTAATAAATTCATCATCTTAATATTCAATTATAACCATGATTCTTACTTGTATTAATTTCAATTCCTTGATAAATTATTCTGATTTCGTTTGGGTTGGAGTGAGATCTCGATAACAAGTATAGGTATTTTCATAGATGCTAGTATTGGTATTACAATGGATTCCACCCACAAAGACTTCGAAATCTTTTACTTTAGTCTTATTATTTACAAAAGTGTCCTTAAATGTCAATGTAATATATGTATTATTAAGAGTGGAAATCTGTTGGATAAAATTAGGAATTTTTTGAACTCTCCCTGTTAGAATAGCACCATTTGACAAAAGTACTTTGGGGGTGTATAATTCGGTTCCATTGAAATTTGTTGATTGAATGGTACAAAGGATGGTATGATTTTGATTAATGTATATATTACAAGGAATGTCTTCTAGAGTAATTGATTCAACAACTTTCGATTGTGCTCCTGTTATTTTGAAGATGAAGTTACCATAATTGGTTTGATTAATGGATTCAACTTGAAAGAAATCCTGTTAATAGTTTGTTATAATCAATACTGATAAAAACATACTATCTACAATAAGGAATGGATCGCTCTTTCTTCCGTAGACTTCGACTGTAACATTAAAGTATTGATCATAATATCTTGGAATACTAATCAAAGTATTGTTAATTGGCATCTCTATTTCATCAATAATGTTATCATTATCAACAACAATAAAAAGATCATCCCGATTATAACCAAAGTTTAGTCCTTTAAGTAAAATATTATCATTTGAATATGTGGAATTGATTACCAAAGGTTCTATAGATGTTAAATAAAAGTTAATAAATGACAACAATTAAAAAAGAATTTAACTTACTATCCCAATATATTCTAAGTGCTGGATTAATTTTCGTATTTGGAACGGTGAATGATGTATCTATGTAAGATCTTTTTATGTTGGTTTCAATGAAATCGGAATCAAGTAAAAATTTGGCTGAGGTATCATTTAATAAAGTCACTGAAGTATTCGAATTGAACAAAAAGGGTTCTTTAGGTACATAGTTGAAGAATAATCCATTTACAGTGATATTATTGGAGTTTGTTGGAACCGAAATATTACTGGGGATAAATTGAACTAAGCTGATTGGTATAAATTTTGAACAAATTGGAGCATTTGGAATTATTAGATTACAAACTCTGGCACTATGTGTTAGTGGTATTACTCCGCTGGTAATATTACAAATAATGGTTGTTTGATTAAATCTTTCTGCTTTATCAGAGAAATCACCATCCTTATATTTAAAATTTATACCATAATTGTAATTAGGAGGAAAATCCCCATAAAAAAAATATAGTATCATTGTTGGAAGAATAGCTAGTCAGATCTGGCCTTTGAGCTTTTGAAAATAATATGGAAGTTATTAATATTATTACTTTTTACAATGAATCCATCTTTATAATTATCTTACCATTTATGAATCCAAACAAAATAATAAATAATACTATATTTAAGGGTGGCATTTCTTGGTTTGTTAGTGTATGTTATTATAAATTGTATATTATTACTATCAACTTTAGTATTTGATATGTTTAATATTTATGAAGACTATAGGGAAGCCATTTTTATATTGTCTTTTTGTATATTTATATGATTTATTTTAATTTTTAACCTTAAATTAAACTTCAAGCAAGAATGTTGGTGTTTGTTTCTATTTGATTAAAGTGATTTGACTTCTGAAAATTATACTGTATATAACAGTATTGAACTATAACATTGATGAACGTGAGATTAGAACACATATGTGTTCGTGTGTGTATCTTTGTTGATTGAAATGAAAAAATATTGTTTTTCACACAATTAATATTGATGGTTAAATAAGTGGTCTATTTTTGAAATATTTTTAGTTTGACAATAAAGTGAGATGCCATGATGATGGGTGGAATTATTTTATTCAGCCATTTATATCATAAAAGATAATAGAACACTTACTACACAGTGTGTTTATCTTTCACACAATTCTCAAAAAGTCATTTTGTCATTCCAAAAAATTTTATAAGTATTATTGTTTGTTATTATTTATTACATGGAAGAAGCTGTTGCAACTTCTTCTTCTAATTTTGATAATATAATTTCGAGTTGATTCATTGTTTCGATTTGCTCTGGAATATTTCTTTCATTAACTTCTTGCCACATATCTTCTTTTTGCTTTATCAGTTGACGATGGAGACAGGCTAGTTCTTTCTCGAGTGAGATTGGGTTAAGGAGTTCGCCTGCTGGACAATTTACTGGGACCTGAGCCAAAGAATCGATAAAACTCTTCATGTTAACCATGTTATCCAAGACAAACTTGTTCATATCACGCATGAAATCTTCTTTATATTCTCCTAATTCGACGAGATTTGCTAGATTTTGAAGTGTTTTTGCAATGAGAATGAGTGATCTTGTGGTTTTGATTCCTGGATGGTCTGGCATCAGCTCAAAAAGCTTTGGTGCAAGAATAGAAGGACAGAAAAATCGTAAAAATATGAATCCAGAGACTGCAGTGTAACGTGTTACTTCATCGTGTGGATATCGTTGGTGAACCTTTGTTTGAATAGCACGGAAGACCTCTCTCAATGGTTGAGGACAATTCTCCACTGAACTAAAGATGGCTTGAGTCATCTTTTTCACCCATGACAGCAAACATTTTGAATTTTTCTTGGCATCTTCTCCCTTCTCCAACTTGGTTGGATCGATTTCACAAGACTTCTTTGATGTATAAATCTTCTTTATGAGGGGACCAATCGTGTTGAGAAGGTATGGAAGACCAACCAACTTCATGTAAAGATCGAGTGATTTGGTTGCTAGCGAGTTTCCTCTAAAGATAATGTCAGGATTGTCGGTTGTTTCAATCTCCTGATCGGTTAAACTCTTCAACAAATCAACGCATTTGTTTGTCTTTTCGAATACTCGAATCAGGTTATTTGCAATAGCTTCTCTTTGTTTCGAAATATTACCAAGAATTTGAATCGCAACCATCTTTGGATCCTGTATCAAATTGAGAAGTGGAGTGTACGATTCAAGTGGCAACACAACTTCCTCAGAATATTTCAACTTTAATCTAACATCTCCAAGTCTGTTCTCGGCTGTTTGACGGGGGTAAAGACACAGCCAAATATCGGATGGCTTCTCAGTATCGATGTGGGAAGCCATGACGATACCTTGACCCAAAACTACAGGTTCCCAACCATCGGTTGGACAGTTGATTCCACCACTGCTCGAATTTAGTGAGCAAGTCGATGAGGTATCCGAGAAAGCTGGTGAATTAACGCCACTGGGTGGACTTTGTGAACCAACACTAGACTGTGATCTGAGTTTCTCTGGAGACTTTGAGATGAGACTATCCAATGAAGTGATGGAACGAGACCTCGAATTTTGAGTTAAAAGTGAATTCTCCAAAATCATAGACTTTGGTTCGTATCTCCACAACATGAAATTAACGCAATCGATTGACTCTGTCAACTCTTTTGAAACACCTGTATTCAAAGCTGTGAACCATGAAATTCCGTCTTCATCAATAATGATATCTCCCTTCTTTGAACGAACTGACCAATTAATATAAGGTGTACAATTTCCACTCCACCCTTTTCACCGTTTGAACTTGGCATTAAATTTCTTCCATACAACACTATCGATTAAAAGATTAGTATCTAAATGTTTTGAGAATAAAGAGAAATAAATACCTTTCCATGAAATTCGACCTGGAATAGAGGGGTCTGCGAGGGATATTGGCTTAAAATCAACTAATATTTGCATTTGAGGGACTTTCTTTGATGATGTTGGTGCTTGTAATGGGAACCAAAGTTCTCTTTCTTTCTGGTCTTTCAATGTGTTGATAGGGATAACAATCTTTCCTATAAATTCGTCGTTTGTATATTTCTTGTCGTCTATAATTGAGACTACTAATTTCTCTGTGCTGGCATCTTGCACCTCCCTACATAATTAAAATTGATTGCGAGGTCAGTATCATCTGCTGTGATGTAGAAATTAACAATAACCTACAATGAAAATTCTTCACACCAAAATGGATTAAGCTTCTTTGGATGGTACGTGTACGATGCTTTTGTTTCTCTAGTTGTACTATACAATATGGGTCGGTTGTGTCTGAAAAAGTCATCAAGTTTGGAGATGAAATTTCTGTGAGGAGATTCTGAGCTCTCTTGAATGACTTGTTGTTGTTGTTTTTGATTTGTTCTTTCTTTCTTAGTCGTGCTTCGGGTAATCCTCTTGCCTCAAATACCTTTACAATAATATTACAATCACGTGTCTTTTGCTGTTTCAAAAAGTTGTCGTGTGGCGAAGTTGCTGTCGGAGATGGTGGTGAATTAAAACTGGTTGTCTGTCTATTGCCACTCCCATCGTCCTGTCCAACGACGACAACAACATCTGAGAGTTGCTGCTGCTGCTGCTGTTGTTGTTGTTGTTGCTTTTGTAGTTCTTGAAGATCTTTCTGTTGATTCAACTGTGCATTGCCTGGTCGGGCTGTTCATGTTGATCTTTATCAAATTGGTCTACCATTACTGCTCCTGCTTGGTGGTCTTTTATATCGATTAAAGGTTGCTGCTGTAATGTGATACTAAAATGAATCGATTGATGATTTTGGTTGGTTTAATCATTCGTTTTTTTATTTTTGAATGTTTATTATTTAAATGATTTTTCCCGAAATATTAAATTCGATCAAATCAAGAAAATAAATATTGGGCTACTTACGCATACATCTTTTATAAAATCTAAATCATATGGTATTTCGACTTGGCTCTAAAGATTGGTTTGAAAACAAAGATAAGAATAAATATAATTGTATTTGACTACAAATGTCTAAATAAATAGCTATATATAATATTAATAAATAACTTGATAAATAATGTTTGAGAACAAAGCGGAGGATGAGATGAGAATATCAAACTTGATTAATTGATTGATTGATTGATTGATTAATTGATTGATTGAGGCTTGATGATTATAGAAATTGTGTTGTATTGTATCACCAATTAGTTATTATTAATTAAAAAGAAATAGTTTGATTATTATTAATTTGGTGATTTGGTTGGTTGTTTTGGTTTGGGTATCTGTTGTATAAATTTGGTAAAATGAAATTTGTGATTGTTGTGTGAATGAGTGAGTGTGTAAGCTAGCTACCTGAGAAAAAAATGTAGTGGTGGGTATTTGTGTTTAAAATATTCGATGAAGATGCGGGTGATCACTAGCTAGCTGAGATCTGAGTGTTTGTTAAATAAATCAATCAATAAATATTTGGTTCTACACTAACTAGTCACTGAATCTTTACTTTTTAATGCCAAGGGCTGCCTCTTCTTCTGTGCTCCACTACACCAACCTAACTAAATAAACTAAACCGAATAATCTAATCTAAACGAACTTAATTGAACTGAACTGAACTAATCTAAACAAACTAAACTAACTAATTAAACAGTTTTAAATGATAAATAAATAAAATTACAATTAAGAAATGTTTCTTTTTTTTTTCAAATATAAAATAAAGTATAATATAACAATGAGGATAAGATATAGAATAGATATGGTTATGGATATGGATTATGATATAGAATAACAAGGATAGGGTTGTTGTTGCTGATTGATGATTGGTGGATTGTTGTATTGGCGAGACAAAACAGCAACAGAGAAGAACTATAAAATAAAATAGAAATATAAATATAGTGTTTAGTTTGAATCCAAGCAAAAACACTTGTGGTTGAGCGATGATATTTTTTTGTGGGGCTTGGTTGTATTCTTTTTTGATCAAAAAGTTACATCAATAAAAAAAAACAAAAAGGAAAAAATTAAAAATAAAAATCTTTTCAGCTTCTTGTTTAGTCGTTATTTAGATCTTTTTCTTTGACTTTGCACCCTTTACCATCCATCTAATAGAATAGAATAGAAATGAATGGAATTTAATTTAAGGTGAGGTCCAGTGTGTGTTTTGTTGTTAGACGACACCACAACAGACACTCAAGTAGTAGTCTTGTCTACTGAATTGGTGCACCAAATTATTCAAAATGATTGACTTGTTGATTATTATTATTATTCTCTGTCACTATATAGTGTATATATTACCTCACTTATGAAGATATCTATCTTAGATATTTATGTTTAATATTAAAAAAAAAAAGTAAACTTAGTTGTGTGTAACTTTGTATATATTAGATTTTAGTAATATAACAATAGTAGTACTACTAAATAATGCTTTAATCAGTTATTTTTATTCTTTAGATGTTGATGTTGTTGAACAATGATATTTACAATAGCAGTGTAGTGGCTGTAGTAATAAGATGATGGTTTAATTTATTTAGCTACTATTATATTTAAATACTATCTAATCTATCTATCACTATCTACTATTTGTTTACTTTTAATAAATAATTGTTATTACTTCCTGTTTGGTTTAATACATATATTAAATTGATTTGATAAATAAATAAATAAATAAATATATTTGTTTGATTGAATAATTGTTTGATTGGATTGATTTATTAAGAATAGATGGATGAAACTATAATGATGTTGGCTTGTTATCTATCTATCTAAATATATATTATTTAAGGTCTCCACTATAAATCACAATATTTAAAATACTATTTTTATTATGATATATATGAAGTAGAAGTAGGAATATTCAATTTATGTGATTGATGTTGTTGTTGTTGCTGCAGTTCGAGCTGGTTGATTTGAATTACAATCAAAATCTTTACCAATGTTGGTGGGATTCAACTAAACTAGGAATCTACTGACCCAAGCATCAGCAATACCCGTTGTATTTACACATTTAAATACCATATTTATATTTGTTTTGACAACTACCTTGCTTTCTTTCTTACTCTTTTATTACTAGTACCACTTCGCGAACTACCAGGTTTTATAATCAATCATCAGTAATAACTACAACTTATATATATACAAAAGACACCACCACCCACGACCACTCCTACCTACCTACCACACTCTATCAACATTAAAATCACTAATCAATCAATCGTCATTATCCTAAAACCACAACCATCATCAGCAATTACAACTAAATCTACCACCCACTTATCTATTACCAATACTAACATAACATAACAATAAAAAATCACATCACCATCTTAAGAAACAGATTGTTTTGTTTTTGATTATCTAAATATTAGACATCGTTGTTGTTATTGTTATTATTGTTGTTGTTGTATTTATTGTGATATTTATTGTTTAAGATTGTTTGTTTTCTTTGGGTTAATGAATTGTTTAAACAATACTAGACAATATTTTCTGTAAGTGGTTGTTTTGTTGTAGTCATCTCCTTTGACAACTACACTTCTCTACTCTACTTCTTTACTTTGACTATACAGTAATTAATTAATAGTTCGTTTTCTCCTCTTCTTCTTGCTATTTTCCATTTGTGAATGACACTGGGTTAGTTTCTAGATTGAATCATTCAATCAAAATCTTCATCAAACTTGATATTGGTAGATTCAGTTCAGGCTTTAGTTTGAGATTGACACATATGGTTTAATATGAATTTCAAATAATTCCCCAAACTATTGAACTAACCTGCAACAACAACAGACTGCACTATTTTGGAAAGCTTTGCTATATTAATTAAAGTAGACCTAATTTCTTGTCCATAATTAAATTCAGCTCTTCTTCTATCAATCTATCAGTTACCATATCATGTCAGATTAAGATCATTCATCAACACTGTTCATCCAGGAGCAAGCAACTATGGGACATATATTAACAACCCACATTAATATTATATATTTTACATCATGAAAGTAACATCGAAAACTATATTTTCTTGTAGATAGTTTGGAGTATACTGAAGCTGAAAATGAAGAACGAATCATAAGTATTATTTCTTTACAGATAAATCTTGAATGCCATTTAAATTAAGTTCGATTACGATGGCACGGGTTGAAATTGAATTAAAGAGTAAATTTGTTCATTTTTGTTGATATTATGATCGATCAAATCAACGCTTGATACATCACAAAATTTTTTAATATAGATTCACCAAATTTTAGGGTTTTTTTTCAATGTTCTTCTCAACTTGATCAAGTGTCATTGTCGATGAATCCATCAAGAATTAAATTGAATTTAATTAAGAGTGTGTGGGGGTTGGTGCTGATTTTTATGAAATATTTAAAAATAATTAATAACTAGAAAACCTAAAAAATCTTAATATCAAGAAAATTTAATATTAATATTGCCAATAAAATCCTCAACACACACACCAACAACAATAAATTTCAAAAAAATTTAATAAAAAATAGTTTGAAAGGGTTAAGTCAAAAAAGGTGAAGAATTTTCTTGGAATGTGACTTTTTTAAATATCAAAATTTTTTTGGAATATTTTGTTAAAAAAAGTTACTTTCATCTTTATTTAAAAAAGACCCAAACACTTTATTTAAATCATCATCATAATCAATCCATCATCTATCAAATCAATAACCAACTCTAATATATCTATCTATTCAATCTTGTATATCTATATTATCCAATATTATATATATTAAGTTTGAATTGAAATCATCCCCAAAACTCAAAAGATCTTGTTATATTATTACTCTATTCATTTCTTTATCTATAAATAAATTATAAATATACAATGGCTGATATTAACTCTGGTATGTATTATCTCATTGCTCCATTCCCAACTTTAAAGAAATAACTAACAAACTTTAATTCTCTTTTTGCTTTCTTATTTGATATTATAGTTATTAGAATCAAACCACACCAATACATTCATGTATTAGATAATAATACTAATGTTACTAGAGTTGAAATTGGTCCATTCACTTTCACACGTCAAGATCATGAGAAAGTAGTTGCTGGTCCAGAGCCAATGATTATGATCCCATTGAGACACTACTGCACTATTGCTAACCCAGTAGTTCGTAAGGACGATGGATCATTGGTTTTGGATGAATATAATCAAGTAAAGTTGAGACATGGTGATGAAGAGATTAGATTTTCACAAGATCCATTCCCATTGTACCCAGGTGAGAAGTTGGTTGGTAAGGTAACTCCACTCCAAATCGTCCCACCAATGCGTGCTTTGCGTTTGCGTGCCCTCCGTGATTTCACTGACGGAAAGGTCCAACGTGTTGCTGGTGATGAGTGGTTATATGAAGGTCCAGGTACCTACCAACCACGTATTGAGGTCCGTATTGAAGAGGAAATCAAATCCACCATTATTGCTCCAAATCAAGCATTGAAGTTGCGTGCCAACAAGGCTTGCATCGATCGTACTGGTGTTGCCAGAAAGGCTGGTGAGGAATGGTTGATCCGTACCGTCGGTGCTTATCTCCCAGGTGTTGACGAAAAGGTTGTCGACACCATCAACGCCTATATCTTGACTGACAAGAAGGCCCTCCACTTGAAGGCCATCAAATCCTTTACCGATGAGTCTGGTAAGGCCAGAAAGGCTGGTGAGGAATGGTTGGTCACCTCTGCCGACTCTGAAACCCATATTCCAGATGTATATGAAACCGTTGTTGGTGAAGTCCCAATTACTACCCTCTCCAACCGTCAATACTGCGTTGTTTAGACCCAATCGGTCCAAACGGAAAGCCACAACTCGGTCAAAAGGAATTGCGTAAGGGTGAGCTCTCCTTCTTCTTGCGTCCAGGAGAATCCTTGGAGCGTGGTATTACCCCAGTATACGTCTTGAACGAACAAGAAGCCCTCTTGTTGCGTGCCAAGGAAACCTTCACTGAAGGTTCAACTAATCATTTGGCTGGTGACCGTTGGATGATTTACGGTCCAACTGACTACGTTCCACCAGTTCAAGTCGATGTTGTTGAGAAACGTACCTCCATCCCATTGGATGACAACGAAGGTATCTACGTCCGTGACATCAAGTCTGGTAAGGTTACCACCATCTCTGGTCGTTCATACATGTTGAAGCCAAACGAAGAGCTCTGGTCAATGGAACTCGAAAAGACTGTTGAGGAGATTTTGATCAAGGAAAACAACAACCCAGAGTTTGCTGATAACCGTGATAAGACCCGTGTTGTCACTTACCGTGCCCCACACAACTCTGCCGTTCAAATTTATGATTACAAGGAAAAGAAGTCCCGTGTTGTCTTTGGTCCAGATTTAGTCATGTTGGGTCCAGACGAACGTTTCACCGTTCTCTCCCTCTCTGGTGAGAAGCCAAAGCGTCCACATATGATCAAGGCTATTGCCCTCTACTTGGGTCCAGATTTCATGACCGATGTTGTCATTGTCGAAACCTCTGATCACGCCAAGCTCTCTTTGAAGCTTTCATACAACTGGCAATTCAACGTCGACAAGACCAAGAAGGAAGATGCCGCCAAGATCTTCCAAGTCCCAGATTTTGTTGGTGACTCTTGCAAGGCTATTGCTTCACGTGTTCGTGGTGCTGTTGCTTCAGTTCCATTCGACGACTTCCATAAGCGTTCAGCTGAAATCATCAGACAAGCCGTTTTCGGTAACCAAGAGAACTTTGCCTTCTCATCCAACAATTTGGTTATCACCAACATTGATATTCAATCTGTTGAGCCAGTCGACCAACGTACTCGTGACTCACTTCAAAAGTCTGTCCAATTGGCCATTGAAAATCACCACCAAGTCTCAAGAGGCTGCTGCTCGTCATGAAGCTGAGAAGTTAGAGCAAGGTGCACGTGGTCGTTTGGAGCGTCAAAAGATTAACGATGAAGCTGCTGCTGAGGTTGCCAAGAAGGATCTCTTGGAACTCCAAGCTCAATCAGCTGCTGTTGAATCCACTGGTCAAGCTACTGCCGAGGCTCAAGCTACTGCGAGGCTCAAGCCATCACTGCTCAATCCAATGTCGATCAAGCTAGATTGAGAGCCCAAGCCACCAAGATTCGTGCTGAATCCGAATTGCTCTTGATCAAGCAAAAAGCGTGAAGCCGAGTTGGCCTACAGAAAGCAACTCGACGAGTTGGAGCTCACCAAGCAACGTGAACTCTCTGAAATCGAAGCCAAGAAGTTCAAGCAATTGGTCGACTCTATTGGTCAAGAAACCCTCAAGTCTATTGCCCAATCTGGTCCAGAGATGCAAGCCAAGTTGCTCCAAGGTTTGGGTCTTTCTTCAGTTATGATCACCGACGGTTCATCCCCAATCAATCTTTTCAACACTGCAATGGTTTAATCGGTGGTGCCCCAAAGTCTAACAAGAAGTTTTAAATAGTAAATAACCAACACTTCTTTGAAACACAACTCATCAGTCAAAATATTAACAAATAATATTAAATTATTACTTGTCAATATAAAATATAAAATAAAATAACTTGTAAATTAATCATTATACAATCTAAAATAGCATTTAAATATCAAATCTTTTATTTTATACAGAACAATTAATATTATATTTTTTTTTTTAATTATGGAAATTGCATACTTTGAATTACCATAGTAACAGTGGAAGGAGATTAATGAGTATTCTTTTTTAATAGCTAAAAAAAGAAATCAACTCGTCAACTTTATAATCGAAATAATCAGTTTTACATGTTGATGTTTAATGGATCTTATTTGTGCATATGTATCATCTGATGAAGACGATTATAGCGACCATGAGGATTATAGTAGAACAACAAAGAAAATAAAGACAATTGATGAAAGAGCTTCAAAGATAACAGTCAAAGAAGAAATACCTGATTTACCAGATGATCTATTCGCAGAAGAAGAAAAAGAAAAAGCAGAGTCTTCTTTGGAGAATGGGAAGAAAAGGTTATTTGAACATGTAGATGGAAACTATCCGACATTTGTATATATAAAAATACCAAATGAAAGAACTGATATTATCAATATGATAAGCGAAGTCAGCGAATTAGCAAAGAAGAATGATATATTGGAATTGGTTGACGACTATCATGTATCACTTTCAAGAGTATTTCCAATGAGAGAGCATCAAATAGATACGTTCACAAATGAAATGAAATCCAGTCTAAAGAAAATTAAAAGAGTAATCATATGTCTTTTGATGCAAACTATCAAGATGAACTAATTCAGATTATCAAAGATTTACAATCAATTTTGAAACAATATCAACATTTGTTAATGATGGTCAGTCTAGGTTGTTTCTGGCAGCCAATGTTTGTAATAATGTAGACAAATTGAATCAAACTATCAGGATGATAGACAAAGTACTTGAACAATTTAAATTCCCTGTATTTTATGAAGTAATATACAAATAGCATTAGCTTTAGTTTTCAAATTGATTACTAATCATTTCGAATTATTATTAGACACCTTTGCCGCATCTATCAGTACATTGGAAAGCAACAGAGCCAACAGATATTTTAATTACCAATCCAATTAAAGAAGTTCATCTCAATCATCCAACCAACCCTATAAAAATAGATGCCATATATTGGAAAATTGGAAAATATGAATTTGTTGTCAATCTGCAAAAGCAATGAAAATATGATTTAAAATAAAAAACGAATAATTATGTTATCATCTTGCTTGATTAATTTGCTATAGCTTGATTTTAACATATATAAACATTTGTTTCTAAAGTACTAGCTAGTTATAAAACATAGTTTTTGAATAATAAATAGTTGGTAAACCATGACAGATAGCAGTGATAGCAATAACAACGTCGACAATGATGGTTCTACATCATATTTAAAACAGAAAATACAGAAATACTTGCAAGAAAATCCACAACCTACACATGTGAATATGCCAGTGTTTGTCACCAAAGAAATGCCATTGTCGACATTCCTTATGACAGCTGGCGCATTGACAACATTTGGATTCTTTCTTGGTATAGTACTTGGTACTAGAAAATCAGGTGGAATCAAGACCACCTTGCGTAATGCTCCACCAGGTACTTTTATGTATACAGCAAAAGCACTATTGGGTGGAACTCTCTTATGTTTTGGTACAACAGGATTAGGTTTATATGCATTGAAAAAATATAAAAACATTGAAACTGTATGAAGATGATGATATATGATTATTAGATACAGACTAACAACTTTTTTCTAAAGGTCGATGAGTTTGGTAAATATATGAGTTCAAAGTTATTGGGAATTGATCATTCAAAGCGATCAAATTTGATTTTACAAGAAGATAAAAGTAGTACCACTGATCCAAGTAAATATGATAACATTGACGATGATGAAGATGTTCAGGATGTAATTAGTGCTATTTGGAAGCCAGAGAATGATATCTCCAAGAAAGAGGATAAATAAATTGTATACATTAATATAAAATAATAGGTTTTAGATATGATCCTTGTTGATTTTTTAGTATTTTATTTATTGATTCATTGTAATTCCACAGATTTCATAGAGCAATATTTATTGGGTAAATTGTTGGACAATCTCAAGGATTTCGGTGTTAGTTTCAAATAATGGTTTCAATTGATTGAGATAACGTCTGGCGATGGATTTGAGGTGACCAGAGAGAATCTTTGTTGAAACTGGATCGATTTGTGGATTTTTCAAAAGACTTTCGAGTGATTTGAATGTGGTTGTAAAGAGAGCTTGTTGTTCAGCTTGGGCACTCTTGAGTTTCAATTGCTTTTCGTTGGAATTCATTGAAATCTCGTAGTCTTTGGTAAGAGTATCAATGATAATACTTGTCTTTTCGATTGAGTTGTAAATGATCTCCCATACATAAGCATCAGTAACGACCACACCAGTGCTTGGATTACCAGAGAGCAACATGACAATTGGGTCAATTGGTGCCAAGATCTTATAGGTGATCAGTTTATCGACAACAATGACTACATGTTGGTGAGATGATTGCCAGAATTGGAGAGTGCTCTTCAAACACTCGAAACGATCTTGGTCAGTCTTTATAGTTGTCTTGAAGAGAGTGACATAACGTTCAATGGCATAGGTAAGATGAGAGAAACTAGTTGAACCAATATGCAAAATACACTTAGTGACCAATTCAACAACATTCACGTGCTCTGGAATAGTTGAGACCTGTTGAATGATATCTTCAATTGGTTCCTTTTGTTTGAATGACAATAATAGCTTGTGAGATTGAGCAACCATTTCTTTTGATTCTTCATCTAATAGGGAGGATTATAAGTAAAATATCTTTTTAATAAGAGTCTTATTCAGCAAAGTATACCTACTGGTGTTTGGATCAATGAATTTAAAATTGGGAGCAATTGGAGTTGGGAGATATGGGTGGTATTCTTGTGGTAATACCTGCTTGATTTTATCTAGATAGCTGAGACGTACGATGGACTCAAGGAGTTGTGTGATAAATTTACGTTGTAAGAGGATGAGAATATCGTTCTCACTACCATCCAATTGAGCAGTGAGTGGTACACTCCAGTCTGGCCAGACCCATTTGAACTCGTAGTTACTGAGATGGTGGGCAAACATCAAAGAAAATCTATTGACAATCTCTGTATCCATTTGATCTATATTTTCATATAACATATTGATTGCATATGCAAACACTGGGATAATTGTAGCATGCTGATCACGGAAAAGATCGACAAACATCACAGAGTAATATATCGATTTAAATGTTGAATGTGGTAATTTAAAAGCTTCTGCCAAGATTGTCTAAATAATAGTGAAGTTAGTTATCAATCGATTGGATAGCTCAGGTGCATCTTAATTATACTTGCCTCTACAACAATATGATCGATTTCGCATTGGACTGGCAAAGAGTATATAAACTTAGCAGCTTCTTTGTGACTTCCGTTGAAGAAATAGAGAATATCAATAATATACTCTTCAATGATATGTCTGTCGATTGGTTTCAATTGTGCATCGTTTTTCATCAAACAATCTAAATATTGGGTTGGTATATGTTGGATAATTGAAGTTCTGAATTGAAAACAGTTGTAAGTAACATATTCATGGTATCGATTATCAATTGATATTTACAGCATCATCAGTTGGTAAATTGATTGGAGTTAAAACGTGTTGATTTGCTTCACTAAAATCAAATTCCTTGTTGATTTGAATGATTGTATCGCAATTCCAGTTGTTTTCTTTCTGTGCTTTGATTTTGCTTCATTAAGAGCTCCAATCTATCATCATTCTAATAATAAAATGAGTTAGCTTCGAGTGAATGATTCGTCAAATCAACATTAATAGTTACCAGAGTAAATGATTGGAAGAACTTCTTTTCAGTAACTGATCTGGTTGCCATGTATGCACTCAATTCTTCCAATAAGTTATCTAATTGCTGCTGATGTGTTGCTTGAATATATTGTGCAACCTAGATGAACAAGAGTAATAAGAGCAGAATTAGTTGTTTGTGACATTCTTAGGATATGCTGTTGGTCGTTTGCTATTTACCCATGGAATAGTTGTCATTACAAGGTAAATGTAGAAATCTGACTTTGCTTGTGTGAATTGAGGTAGTGATAAGACAGACATCAATGTTTCAAAGACTTCAAAGATTGCCGATGGTAACAATACATTGGTAGCAATCAGACATGCAATGAAACGAATCAACAAACTTCGCTGATGAAAACTTTTGTTTAGCAAGTGCATCATTTAACTCTGTTATAGTGTGTTAGTATGGTACAGACAGATATGATATGATATGAATTGATTATGAATCAATCTCTAACAATTAACTTACCATCCACCAAAGTACAGACAATCTCTTTACCAAACTCGTGATTCTTTAAGTTCATCTTTCCAACGATGGTAGCGTAGATTGGTGTTTTATTTGGTAGTTGTGAAATACTATTGAGAATAGGTAGATAGTAGAGGTATAAGTATATTGATTGAGCAGATAGATATGTCGGTAATGATTAGGTATTTACCATTTGAATAGTATATTTTGAATGGTTGAACTGTTCTTTGATAGATCTGGTAGCAAGACACCGACAAGACCTTCGATGTTAGAGCTGAGGGCAGTTGTGGATTTGTCTCCAATACGGACAATCAATGAAGTCAACTTTGATTTGACATCGTCTTCTGGGTTGACTTGCATGGATCTGTTTCCACCACTTCCTCTTCTGTTACCCACCTCCACCACCACTACCTCTTCTGTTGTATTGAGGAGAACTTCCGATATTGAATGACATTTTCCAACAACACCGTTTACTTATCAATATAGTAGTACACTATACTATCACGTCCACTAATAATATAATATCTAAATAAATAAACAGACTTCAAAAACAGTGGTACCAAAGTTGAGTCTTATGATATCTACCAATTGATTTAATATGATCAACAACAAAGTTTGTTCACCAAACGGTATTTTTAAAATTTGAATTTTCGTTTTTTGTAACACCACCTATTTGGTTCTTTGGAGACTCAAATGAATCACTAAGGATTTGTTGGATTCATTGGCAGCCTTAGTCTATGGCTCCTTACCTTTAGTAGCTAATCTTAGAATCTAACTCTTTAGAAACAAAATCTTTTTTTCAGATTCAAATTGAAATTCATTATACTTCAATCTTTTATTATATTATATTTTATAATTTTACTTTTAGAAATCAGGTCTGAAGAAAACAAATAGGGTTTCTTTAGAATGTCAGGATGAGCTAGGCTAGAACCTTTTGGGATCACATCAGAGATCTTAAAAACTTACTGGCTAGGTTAATAAATGCTGAGTTTAAGGAAAGGATCACCTTACTATTTGGAAAGGCGATGGAGACTGTAATTATTACAGGTTGGTATCATACACAGGGATGTATAATCCATCGTATACAAGTGTTGAATAGCATTAAGGAAACCACCCTATTTGTCTCTTCACCTGTGAAAGATTGATCATTTTATATTCTCCTGTACCAACTACTGCACTAGTATTTTTATATTGTCATTAATGTTAACATTACCTATGCCTAGCATCCTGACATCAAAACCGATGGTTGTCAAATAGAAACTCACCATGATTTTGGAAAGATCATTTCCAAAATCAACATTAAGTAGTTCATCATGGACTTCAGTCTTGTCCATTTTCATAAAACAATGATTTTTACATTTTTACAATTCAAAAAAACCGCGGTAATAAAGGTCTGAGG
Source organism: Heterostelium multicystogenum (assembly GCA_003667245.1). Classification (NCBI taxonomy): domain Eukaryota; phylum Evosea; class Eumycetozoa; order Acytosteliales; family Acytosteliaceae; genus Heterostelium; species Heterostelium multicystogenum. The sequence continues at coordinate 41,765 of RCNN01000146.1, read as the reverse complement.
AGATTCCAATAAGGCTTTTTGTTTAATGATGCAAGTACTAATTAGAAATCCAACTAGTTGGAAATTTTTAGGTACTTCTTTTATAAAACTAATGAAGAAATTCAATAAGAGCATTACCTCTTCATTAGTTCTATAAAAGAAGTATTTAACATTTGGAATTGCAACTTGGATGAATTTATTATTGTTCAGTATTTATTACAGAAAGAATGATATTCATTACTCACCTATGTTCTCACATATTCCCAAATCTTGTGGGTCTTCCTTATGAGAAATCAAATATTTTTTATTTTCCCCAAATATCATCCATTTCCCCTTTGGTCTAGTGGTGAGGATTTTCGCCTGTCACGCGAAAGGCCCGGGTTCAATTCCCGGAAGGGGAGAAATTTTTTAAAAATAAGTACCGCATGCGATGCCCATTTTTTTTTTTAAGCCGGACTAGCTTATGTTTTTTTTTTTTAGCCCAAGGCAGAATAGCTGATGTGGTATGGTAGTCTGCTCGTGACGCCTTGGGTCGTGGGTTCGAATCCCGGGTTTTCCAGTTTTTTCCCCATACACTTCCAGTGAACCCATGTACTTTCAAGTCTGTATGATACCATCCCGCCATGAAGAATATGTAAATTGACAAGCGAAGCCCTCAACTACGTAAACCATTGGTGTACTCTTAAAATCTTCTGTCGCTTCGAAATACTTAACAGTCCACTGTTGAAACACCTTTCTCCAAATAATAATAGGCAGTCATGCCTCTATAAAATGATGGTCATCACAACCGGCCTGTGGTTGTAAAAAGAAATCTGTAGGCTTCTAAACCCTACCTTAAATAAACAACTGTATGGTTAAAAAAAAAAAAAAAAAAAAAGTGTACAACAATCTTAATGGTGATAAGACACTTGACTTTACAAACATTCATAAGTTGTAAACAATTACCATAAGCTCGGTTTATCTCTGGCTTCCAAAGGCACTGCTGAATCAGCCATGCACCACCGTTGATGTCAATGAGTTCAAAAAAGACTTGAACATTTTCACCATCTCTGATTGCGATATCCCCAATATGGTGCTCCCGCCTTCATTTAAAGATTAATATTTCATTTGGATATGAATGCAAAATACAAAATCAACAAATAAATCGGAAAATAAGAAATTCAAAAAACATATTTAGGACAATCACGACTGTCTCTTTGTGTCATAAAATATATATATAGAGAACCTCACCATTTTTTATTAATTAATAAAATAGATCTCCTGTTTGATTAAAAAAATAAAATAAAATGCTATCCTGGCTGTCCACTGTTGAAACACCTGCTCCAAATAGGCTGCTTATTATTTGGAGGATCCTCTATAAAATAATGGTCATAACAACCAACCTGTGACCATCAGTAAGAGATGGATAATAGTTGAAAGATGTGTTGAGAAGATTACTTATATATACAAGTAATACATATATACCCATTTTGAAAATTTAAGGTATCTTAATAGGTAATTTCCTTTTATTTTTTTTTTTATAGGATAGGTTCCTATTCATTTTTTGTCAGGTACAAGATTATTGACACGACATATCTATAGAATCACAAAAACAAATAGATCAAAGGATTGTGGAAAACAATTTATTTTCTTTTCTTGACTAACTCTTGAACTATATGGAGTGGCTGTGGTCTATAATTCCTTAAGAAGCTATCAAGATGTTAATAAATGTATGGATATGATTATTTATAAATAGACTTACTATACAATGAAATACACTGGTAATAGACAAATTGCTATGGTAATGATCACTGATAAATAAAATATTGGTTGCGATAGCAAATTGACAAAGATCATATAGTAGTAGAGATTTCCAAACATTGAAGCAACAAAACTGTAGGCTACTTGGAATACAATGAAAAATCCAATTGAGATCCATGTTGCCCAGTGTTGAGCACGATTCCATGAATTAACAGTAAGGATCAACATACATTGTATCATGAATGTCAAAGCTACAAAGGCAGCCGAAGCTTGTTGCCACAAACCACCGATCTTTCCATTGGAGCTAGTGGGACCATCAATGAAAATACTAGACATTACATAATAAACCACAACTGAACAATAAATTCCATGTAAAATCCATGTCATAAATATCTTCCAATTAAACTAAATATAATTAATATTAGTAAGATAAATGGGTGTATGTTATGATCACTGTTTGGTTCAAAGCTTACACTTTCTCCCTTTTGAGTTTCTTTATAGAGAATTGGATATTTCTTAATAAACTTTGGTTGTATGTCCCTGTCTGTAACTGCATAAACTATGATTGGAAGCGAAGTATATAGAATATTGATCAGGATATTATTGATTTCATCGATAAAGGTTTGACCTGAAAATTGTGTGTTAATATTGAACCAGAGTTGGAGTAGAACTGTTGCTATATTCTTCCAAAAAGAGAAGCATAATAGCGTAGAGAGTCTCTTGTAGTTGTAGCGACCATGTATCAATAAAAGCTTCTCGAGGAATCTAAACTGGGCAATAGCATAATCAGATGCAAGAACGGCTTGTCTTCCTTCAAATCCACTAATTCCAATTCCAACATGTGCATATTGTATCATACTGACATCGTTGGCACCATCTCCTACTGCCAATGTTACACTCTTGGTACGATCCTTGACAATACGTACCATCTCACTCTTTTGAAATGGTGTTACACGACAGCAAATGACTGAATTTACCTTGTGTGCCAATTGGTAGAATGAATCTTCAATCTCTTTCTCCTGACACATGTGAGCCATGGTGGGACCATCGATGACAATGGCATTCATTTTGCCACCATTCTCTTTTCCCTCTAATACTTGAATGGATTGATTAATCTTTTGGAGAAGTGTTGGACCACTTGTTTCATTGAGAATGATCAGATCATTTGAGTCCAACAAGTTGCATGAAATTCCAATGTTAATTGCTGTTTCTTGCTTATCACCAGTCAACATCCATATTTTGATTCCTGCTTTGGAGAGGGTTTTTTATTGTCTCTGGAACGTGGTCCTGAAGACGATCTTCAATACCAACTACGCCCAAAAAATACCAGTTCTTCTCAATTTCCAAAGATACCTCGGATATTTTCTCCTTACGATTATTTAATAACAAGTTGGCTTCATTCATACTCTGTGCCCATGGCTCGTACTCTGATTGTGAGATAATACGCTTAGCATAGCACAGAGTTCTTAGACCTGTACATGAAAAACTGTGGAGGTTTTCTTGGTCTGTCTTCAACGCTGACAAATTAGAGTCGCTAGCCAACTGTGGCATAATTGCAGAGTCTGCTCCTTTACAGTATAGAATAATATCATCGGAGTTATAATTCTTAACAATGACAGACATTCTCTTTCTATCACTTGAAAACTCTAAAATATTAAGCAATTTGTATTGTCTTTCTTCACCCAATACATTGATCCCCAAATGAGAAGGAGTTCTTGTATGGAATTTGATACCTGTATTCGATGCTTCTCTCACCAACGCAATTTCATCTGGTGAAGATGATGAATATTTAACTTTAACCAAAAGAAATGTTAAAATATAGCTCTTATCATATTAAATAGTTGATTCATACTTTTGCCTTGATCATCGACTGACTCTGGAATTACTGAATGACAAATGGCAATAGCTACAAAGAATTCTAAATTATCTGGATTGGTCAATCAATCTTTGGTAACAATGGGTCATTTTCATGGCTTGTTATTGATTTTCCCAACTCAGAGTTTGCAGCTGACCTTGAAAGATCAGTCATTCCGATAGCATTACTTCCCATCTAAATTCATCTAAAGTCAGTAGGAGTCAAGAATAATGAAACTTGCTTAAATACATACTAAGTCTCTGCTACCAAAATCTTCTTCTTCATCTTGTTTGATGCTGGAAGTTATCAAGCTCGAATTGTCTTGTTTGGTTGATGTGGATAGTTTACCATCAATATGAGTAGGACCATAAACAACACCATTCAAAACTGTATCTTTTGAACTCCATTTGATTTCTTGTCAGTGTACCAGTTTTGTCAGAGAATATATACTCCACTTGACCAAGTTCCTCATTGAGATTGGATGTTCTAGCCTTTGCAAACGATTTAGATTCTTCATGGTACATCTCTTTATCCTTATTGATTGCCATGAGCTGGAGTACACGAGCCAACTCGAGAGATACATACAAAGAAAATGGTGCAATAGTTGCAAACAGGACCACAAAAGTAAAGAAGCCCTTGAGTGTGTCCAATGGATAGTTTGTCACCGAGTGGCAGATACCATGCGCCATCTCCACGCTCTTTCTGGTAATAGGTGTTTCCTAGAAGCGTACAGAGTACACACAATACAAAATCAATTGAAAATGCTGCGATCAAGATGTAGTTTACAGTAGAGTCCATTCGACTACGCTTAAATGGAGTGGCCTTGGTGTTGAGCATATATTTTGTCTGGTGTCCGGTGTATGCCACCACTCCATAGATGGCACTGGTATTCATCAAAATGGTACCACGAATCAACAGTTGATCCATGCTCAAAGAATAGGGCTGATTATTGATGGTCATACGACCATTGAAGCTTGTCAGTGTAACAGAAGGTGGCTCATATTCAAGTAGCGCACGGAAATTGGAGAAATCCCTAGCATTTTGCAAATGGTTAGTCTCCAACAAAGCTTGTTTGGACTTCAGACTGGTTTCACCATCTAGATTCGATGTTTCAATGAAACACATTCCTTGAGACATTTCACTTGAGCTGGACAACAATATCAAATCCGCTGGAAACTGCTCTCCATTCCTGACCACCACAATATCACCGACCATCAAGTTCATCCAAAGTTCCTGCAACTCCTCTCCATTCCTAATGATATTGGCCGTTCTATTATTGATCTCTTTATCAGATTGGTAACGTTTCTAAAAGGGCATTGGCGATATTAGAATCTCTAGCAACATGAATGCGGTGGTGCACATCTGAAACTTACAAAATCTTCATACGCTTCTTTGGCTGCATTGATTCCGATGACCAAGACCAAACCAAAGATACTACCACCCGGTTTATTTGGTGATACATCTGTAAAGGAAATGATGACAATAAAAAGGAAATAGAAATTGGCAATCCTAGTAAACTACTCGGGAACACAGTTTCATCAGTATACTAAATAATCAATCGGATCTTACTTCTAACTAGTTAGAGGACTCTTACCTGTTGAAACAGATTCTTTGGCAAAAATGTCAATAGTGTGTATTTCGAAGTAGCAATATAGTTGTTCACATATTGGTTCTTAACATGAGGTGCATTCTGGTCAAGAATGACTCTTCTTTCTTTTGTATCGGCACTACTAGAGAATAGCTTTTTGATTCTATCCATAATCTACAACGAGCCAATAGCCCCAACAAACTTTATAATACAATAGTTATACAACAATGGTACAATTATAATAATAATTATTATTATTACAATGAGAAATAGTAGTAGTAATAGTAGTTTAAAGATTTACAATGAAACTAAACCTCGTATCAACAACCCAAGAATTGATTGATATAGTCTTTAAGACAAACATGTCAAGAATATTTCCCTTGCCTTTTGTTATCGTCCAGAGAGTCTATCCTTCCTTTCATCATCTCTAAAATAAAATGTTCGCATTCGTTGGTTTTGTTGATGTTGTTGTGAGTAAAACACTCACACTGAAACACGATTGGTAATTTCCTATGTAGGTGGAGGTAGTTAACTAAAGCTTTAATAGGCAAAACCAATTTGATGAACCAATTCTATAGGATGAGAGGTTATTTGAGAATCAAATCACACCAAAATCTAGATCACAACCATTTTTATATAAATCTCCCATTTCGATGTCATTTTTGTTTAGCAAACATCAGCAACTCCCTCAACAACCACTAAGTTATTAATAAAAAAGTAAAAATAAAATTTGGTGGAGTTTGTTGGAAAGAATGAGAGGATACTGTAGTTGATTGAAAATTGGTTGAGTGTGCACCGCCCAATCCAATCAGACTTTGTCAAAAGAAAAACACCTCTTATCCGAATTCTTAAAACAAAAATAAAAGGATGGTTTTGTGACAAATAATTCAGGATGTAGTGGTGGCAATGTAATGACAGGCTAGAGTTGATTATTGGTTTTTGGTAGATCGAGATTTACATATCAAGTCCAATCATAAGTTAGAATACATACGGTTTTATGGTAATTCAATAGTCGAAATAAAAGATGACAGGGATGAAAGAGACTTGTTGAAGTTTAATTACAAATGATCATTGGATTGAAGTTCCAATAGATTTAATCATTTTCGAAAGGGTTGATAGGAACAATGGAACCAATTTGGTATGGAGTCGTTTTTTGGTTGTTTGATTTGAAACAAAGTGTCATCAAAAGTGATTGTTCATTGATTAAAATCTCAATGAGAAACAAAGGTCCATCCTCGATCTCTCTTGCATAGTAGTATAGCTTTGTAACACCTCCGACACTACCGAAAGCCAGACATACTATTCCTCTACTCAATAATAGTGTCTCCATTTGATTTATATCGATAAGCTTATCGAGTTGTATATCTATTTTGTGTCTACAATAATTGAAATCGACTATCAATATGATATGATTAAATAGAAGTTAATTGAAATCAATATCACTTACCCATCTTCAAATGCTAACCAATGCTCCTGGAATTCCTCTGGTTGAATCTCAGATTGTGAGTCTAATGTGAAAGTATCTGTAATCTGTTGCGACGATGTTTCGAATTCCAGTAGTAAATCTCGTTGCTTGTTAACTTGTTGGGTCTGTTGATTTTCAGTATTTGGTGAAGACGATTGGGGAGATAGGATAAGTGCGATAGGTGCTGATGGTTTGGTGAAAAATGTCGATGGCTTGCCATATATAATTGATAGTGTATTGAATTCTTCGAATATCTTGTCTCTATACTCTAATATTTCATCTTCTACATAAGTATTATCTGTTTTGGTCGACTTTGAGTTGATGATTTTAAGTGCTTTGTCAAGGTCACACAGTATCATCCTATAGTAAAAAAGACATTGGTCTCGAAGCTCTGGATCGCAATCAATAGATGAACACGCCTTAAAAATCTTTAGTAGGACCGGGTAGATTTGTCCAGTTGTTTTGTTGTTTGCAAAAAGTCTGACACATGTCGTCAGTAGTTGAATCTTTACATTGGTAGAGAGTGACTTGAAACGAGTGGGTGTTGAATGGTCATCGTAGAATTTCTCAATGATATAAACAACATGGTCAATCTGTTGGTCTGGTAATACACCGTGGAATTCGGAAATCATCCAGAGCAATGATTCGATTGCTTCGGGATCGTGTAAATCATCTAATTTGGAAGTGACCAGTGGTATCACCTTGGAAGACGATTCTGGGTACACTCGGAGGTAGTCCTTAAGTGCGATCAAGCAAAAAGCAACGACAGTATCCACTCTATCGGAGTTAAGAAACTCAACCATCATGTTCAATACATGGTTTGAAGTCTCCACTGAAGATGTGTATCCAATGGACACAATAGCATTGATGACATCTTTTGATAATGAAAGACTGTTATTGCTATCCAATTGATTGTTGTTACTATCTGCTAAGAGAGTACTTGTCGAGGCAAGGGTGCAACTACTATTACAAATGCTATAACTATATACATATTCGCTCAGTTCCGATAGGATTTCATTTACATTGGCTTCACTGACAAGGTCCTTTAGAATCTTTACTTTGAGAGACTTTATATACAATGGATCCTTGTTTAAACAGTAGAAATATCTGTAGTCCGCTTGAAATAGGGTTGGAGCTCTGCTCATTATTAGATAGATGTGCGACAAAACTGCAAAGCTTATTTCATATGATTCATAGCTGCTGCTCTCCATAAGTGTTATGAGTGGATCTTTCAGTCTGGTGAACACCTGCTCGTGTATATCGCTATCGCTCTCTGTAATCTTTAGGAATAGCTTTACAATGGACAGTACCAATGAGCTATTGGAACACTTTAATTTATCGTCAAAGAAATTCTAGATTCCACAACAGTTGATTAGTGTTCAACTCTAGTTCAGTATGATGGTCGAACTTACAAGAAAGTCGAATACTTCATCTTCATTAGCGATGCTGTATCTTTGGATTGTGTTGATAATTGCTGTCTGTCCCCATTCGTTTGCTTCTTTGAATTTAGCCATGAGATGTTTAGTCACTTGCTGCGACACATCCCAATTTGGTCGTATTTCGTCGAGTGTATACAATGCATTGACGATGACTTGGGGATCCTGATCCATTATCATACCATATACCTTTGGTATCAGATCACCAAAAGTAGCATCTCTCTGGTCGTCAGCAGTGGCCCGATAAAGTTTTGCTAATCCAATTAGACCAGTCTTTCTGACATAGGCCGATGGGTCACCAAGCGACTTCATCACACCCTTGAACGAGTACTCAAAAGTAGTCTGTGAGCTTGTATTGCATTGGATTAGATTGATACAAATTAATACACTTGTTCACCATAATACAGCAAGATATTGCAGCTATCAATGTACACATACTCTAAAGAACACAAGCTTCTTAAAGCCAATCCTCTAACCATTGGATTTGAATCTTGGAAATCTAACTATAACAATCAAAACACCATTATAATAAGTTTAAGGACCTGTATTATAGGATTATAATCTTCATCTTACACATAGAGTATTTATAACTAACAAAAGTAGAGTATCATTATCTTCAGCATAGTGACATATATAGAGGTAGACAAGTTTCTTGATGATAAGATCGGTTGAGTTGACAACCATGATGACATCAGGAAACAAAGCAGAAACATCCATGCCCATAGTCATATAATTAATAATACGTTGCAATGAAGATCTTATCTTCTCTATATCTCTTTCATTGGATGCATTCTTTAATAGATTTCTTAACTCTGCAAATTCACCTTTCTTTAAATCAGAAAAGTAGTTACTACTACTGCTACTACTATTATTATTATTATTATTACTATTACTATTAATATTACTGGTGTCTTTGTTGACTATATTTCTTCTGCCACTAATATCAATTCTATGATCATTTACAGAAGCAGATGTATGTTGTTGATAAGGTGTATTTGACATGGTTGATTTAAACTAAACCAACTACTATACTATACTATAGGAACTATATAGTTACTATATCTGCTAGTTGTTCTCAGTCAACTTGGTAAGTAAAGATTTAAATTAAAAGTTTCAAATTTTCTTTGAATCTCAATCAAATAATTCAAGATAATGAGTAGTCGAGCTCCTTGTCTCCTAGGCGAAATAAAACATAAGCATTGAGATTTAAACTAGTCTAAAGATTGTTGTAATAAAAGAATTATTAAGTTTTGTTTAAATTTATTGTTAAACAAATTGGTGAATATTTAGAGTAGGCTACCAATAATCATTGGTTAGTTGACTGGTTGTTGGTTGTGATATAATAATATAAATTATAAACAGATAACTATTATGATAAATAAACTTATTCAGCTCTCTTTCTAAAAGTAACTGGTCCATTTCTTTGACTATTCTTGTTTCTAAAGTTATTGTTATATCCTCCTCTGTTGTTGTTATTGTTGTAACCACCTCTACGGAAGTTATTGTTGCTGTTGTTGTTGTATTGTTTCTTTGGTGCGAGTGCTTGAATTGCTGGTGGTATTTCTTGGTTGGCTCCAGTCATAAGTTCGATGAGATCTGGAATCAGGTTGATGTCGTTAATTGATGACTTTGAAATGATGGTGTGTGATTCTCCAGTTGCACCGGCACGAGCGGTACGTCCGATACGGTGAACGTATGATTCGATTTGTGTTGGCATTGAAAAGTTGATAACGTCTGTGATGGTTCTAATGTCGAGTCCACGTGATGCAACATCGGTGGCGACGAGGATATCGATAAAGTTGTTCTTGAATCCATTGATGATGGCGATACGCTTTGATTGCTGTTTGTCTCCGTGAATCGATTCGATACGTGCATTTCCAATCTGTCTGATGTGTTCTGAAAGCTTGTCAGCACCGCCCTTGGTCATGGTGAAGATGATGACCTTAGCCTCTGGACGAACGTTGAAAATCTTCTCAAGAGTATCGACGAGGGCATTGACCTTGTCCTTCTCAGAGTCTACGACAATGAAATTCTGCTTGATGTTGGGGTTAGCAGTCAACTCAGTTGAACCAACTTGGACCTTGATTGGGTCGACAATGAATTCGTGGGCCAAGGTCTGAACCTTACGTGGCCAGGTTGCTGTCCAGTAGAGTACTTGACGGTCTGGTCTAATATTCTCAAAGATAGCACGGATCTGGTCTTCGAAACCCATCTCCAACATACGATCGGCCTCATCCAAAACAAAGAATGAAACACGCTTCAAGCTCAAGAAACCATCCTTCATGATATCGATGATACGTCCTGGAGTTCCAATAACAACTTGTGGGCAACGCTTCATGTCACGGATTTGATGTGACTTTGATTCACCTCCAAACATGACGACGGAGTTCAAACGGGCGGCTCTGAGGTATGGTTGTGCTTCGTGTGAAATCTGTACGGAAAGCTCACGAGTTGGTGCAATGATAAGCACCTGAGGTCCGAGGTAGGGACCGGTCTGACGTGGTTGGGAGAGGATATGTTGAATGGCTGGCAAGAAGAATGAAATGGTCTTACCTGAACCGGTCTGTGAGATACCGATCATGTCACGACCGGACAAAGCAACTGGCCAACCGATCGATTGGATTGGGGTTGGCTTTTCGTAGTTGACTTTGAGCAAATTGGTGATGGGTTGGGCGAATGACATATCCTCAAAAGCCAACACTGGGTTGGGTGCAGGTGTATCCTTTGAACGAACAGAGACATTGTGCTCTTTCAAGAAATTATCGACTTCCTCTGGTGTCATTTGCGACACCTTTGGATTTGGCTTATAAATATCCTTGACGATCGGTTGCATGTTTTCCAATGTCCAATCGACTTTCTCCGATGGCATAGCGAATTCCGACTGCTGTCTCTGTGGTCTACCTTCAATCAATTCAAAAGATTGTGATCCATTGTTACTATTCTCATTTTCTTGATTTCTCTTAAAAGATGGACGGAAGCTTCTACCTCCATTATTAAAGTTATTATTATTATTGTTGTTGTAGTTATTAAAGTTATTGTTGTTATATGATTGTCTATATCCACCTTGACCAAATCTTTGATTTCCACCTGATTGTTGGTATTGTTGTAAATTGAAAGATGAAGCACCAAATGATCTGATTCCAACAACAGATTGATTCACCAATGTCAGATTCTACAATCGTATCACACAAACTATGTTAGATCAAACTTGATCGCCATCGCATCAATATCAATTAAATTTACCTTTGCAGAAAGAGATCTATTTAAAAATGATAACATTGTTATATATATATATTTATGTAGTAGTAATGTTATTTAAGGTAATTGTATATTATATATGAAAAATAAATATATATTTATGATTTATATCTAAAAATGATGATGATTTAGATATATTATTTAATAAATCTACTTTTATGTTTAAATTTAATCAACTAAACTTGGTTATAGTAGTAGCGTATATAGATTATATAGTGTGGTGTAAGTAGTATCTATATTTATCGATGTGTATTTCAAATTTATTTGATGACAATGATAAAACAAACACAACCCACTATTCTATTCCTTTTGTTACTAAAGACTGAATGACTGACTGACTATGACTGAATGAATGTCAAATGACTGTCTGAATGACCAAGTGTGGTTGTTAATATTTATTAAAAGAAGAAGTTTAACAAAACTAAACAAAACGAATCAAAATAGGTTATGACTTATAAATTTGAATACGTAAATTTAACGAACATTTGTCGTTTTTTTTATAATCATCAAAATATAAATTTAAATTATTTTTAAATTAAATTATAAATACATAATCTAGTATTGCATATGAATGAATGAAGATGTATTCTTGGAAATGAAAATTATTAGTAGTTTGATCTGATTTGATAATGTAATTTAATATTTATATATGTATACATGTAGATGACTACTGTGTGAGTTATTAGAGATTATTTATTTGAAAGACAAAATGGAGGAAGGAAGTTCATCTTTGATTTGAACTCACTGGCACTTTCAGTGACATCGATTGCATTGGGATCGTTCAGTGGATTCATCTTGTGCTTACGACCATAGAGCTGGGCAATAGCCATCTTTCTTGTTTCTTTGTTCAATACATATTGCTCAAAGAATGCCAAAACATCATTCTTTGTAACAGTTGATAGGTATTCAACTTGTTTTTGTCCTACAGGATAAATAGTGAATACAAATATATATTAATAATAATTGATCAACGGCTGATTTGAGTATGAGATTGTTTAACTTACTAAAATCTTTGACGTCTTCAAACAAATTGACCAAATCAACAAACTCTTCACCTTGGTGGCTGTTGTTGGGCTTTCTGTGAAGAAGGGTCTCTTGCACTGATTTGATATACTGTGCAAGATCAGACTCACTCAGTGATTTCAAGGTTTCTTGGAGTCCATTGGCGATGTACTCCTCGATGCGCTCTAAAAGATACTCTGGATCTTTGATACCAGACATCACCTCGACACGGAGTTGAAGTGAGGCCAAACCAACGTCTGCATAGCTGGCGACGTAGTATCCCAATTGCTGTTTGGTACGCAGTTCATCAAAGAAACAGGTATGGACTATCTTGTTGTAGAGGAAACCCAGTGAGTAGAGCTCAATGGAGCCGGAGCCAACCTGGAAGAAGATGGTACACATTGAGTTCTCTTGCTCAGGATCGACGACACTCTTACGGAAATGGTATCGCTTTCCTGGCTGGAGTTGAGTTCTACGTGGATACACAAGGTCGCTCTTTGGCATCGGACTACGATCGGGTACGAGGCTGGGTATATTCTTAGCAAAACGGTCCACTTCATCACGTGTAATATTTCCAGTGACAAGACACTTGATGTGCATTGTCTTGACCCAATTACGAATAAAGTCGACAAACTCTTGGTATTTGATGTCTGCGAGGATTGCTATTTCTTCGTCGACCTCAAAGACGAGGCTGCTCATGAATGGACGTATGTGATTGAGAACCTGCTCACGTGGCTCCTGATAGAAATAGGTCATCAGCTTCATAGTAGCCTGATTGACTGCCAATTCAAACTGAAACTCTGACAGCTCAAATGCAGCCAACTTGCTCAGGATATCGTTGCTCATTCGATCCAACTTATCATTGAATCCCGAGATCTTGTAGCTGACAGTGCCAAGATTGATTTTCAGTGCCAGAATATCGAGAGGATTGTTCATGTTTGCATAGTAGAGAATGTCCTCGTTGAGTAAGTAGTTCAGAGCATACTTGAGCAAATACATCATTGTGTATTGACGTGCAGTACTTAGCGATGAAAGCAATGTGAAGCTGTAGAATGCCTTTGGTGTGTTGAACTGCTGATCGGGTGAATAGTGTACAACAATGCCCTGCTCATCAAATATCTTTTCGATGGGATGGACAGTGTTGGTTTGTTCAGTCTTAATATCAAAGTTCTCTGGAGTATAGGGATTTCTGATTGGAACAAACAAGCTTGAGCTCATTGGGACTGCTCTCCACTTGTCCAATTCCTCTTTCTCGACCTTCTCACGTGCATACTGATATCCAAAAAAGGTGTGCTTGGAGTCCACCTTATCTAAAAATGATTTCGATGATATGTTTATACTTCAATTCCAGTTAGTTAGGCATTAGCTGATGAGTAATAGTAGATCCTGCTTGGCTTGTTGTTACTTACATCATACCCTCAAGTGTGAGACAATTTAATAACTCTAAATAACTGTTCTTATCAAAAGTAGCTTCGTGCATATACGAGAATTTGAGAATGTCAGCTACCTCAATGGCTGGATTGCAACGATTCAGAGCAATATTATAGGCAGTTACGATTGCTTTTTTCTTTCTGCAAGGTGTCCCAAGTCGATTTGGTAATGTATTGCTTCTCTTCATGTTGGAATGCAACGTCTGAGTGCTTCATCATCTCGATGTAATTGTTGACCTGTCCAATGATGGTGTCATAGTTTGCCAATCCCTTGTCAGACAGCTCCATCAGTATATGGAATTCTTCAATATCATGTGTGGTCTTCAAGTCGAATGATGCAAGTGAATAGACATATCCCTGTGATTGGAAATATGATAGCAATGAGCCTTTTGCCTCATGTCCAATGATTCGCGACACAAAATCGATATTGTTTTGCTTGTATTTGCCTCTTGTGTTTCTCGCCAAACTCTTTGGAATGACCCATGTGATGAGGAGACGGTGTTGGTCGCTCATTGGAATCAAGTAGGTCTTTGCTTGCTCGGAAATGGAAAGCTCACCAAAAGTTGGGGGCTCTACATTGTTGTTCTTTATGGGTGAAAAGTAGAGCTTGGCCAATGCCTCCATGGACTCCAGTGACTGAGGACCCAGAATGACCAAGTTCATCAAGTTGGCAGAGTAGTACTTGTGGTAAAACTCGACCATTCTTTTGTAGAGATCTGGCTTGTTAAGGGTGTCAAGCGATCCAATTCTGAACCTCGACAAAGGATGGTCTGCGTAAGATACTTGATTCGCCAAAATCATGTGCCCGACTTCATTCTGGATATTCATCAAGTACTCAGAGTGGACTGCATTCACCTCACGACTGGTGGCATCCTGTGTGAAGAGAGGAGCAATAAAGAACGAAGAAAAGCGGTCAAGTGCCTGCTCAAGGTGCTGCTGGTGCGCGCTAAAGTAGTAGACAGTCTTGTCAGGATGCGTTTCAGCATTGTATTGGCCACCGTTCTGCTGAATAAACGTCATAAACTCCTTTTCAACTGGAAACTTCTCAGTGCCCAGGAAGAGCATGTGCTCAAGAAAATGTGCCAAACCCAAGTGTTCGTCGGGATCACTCAGCGATCCTACTCTGACTCCCAGAGATGCAGCACAAGTCTCCTCATCGGCATCACGGATCAAAATCACAGACAATCCATTATCTAATTTTAAACTTTTATATTCTCTTTTATCACAAGGTGATTTAATTATTTCTGTCATTTATATATTTATATTATTATTCTAATTTAAACTAGTGTATTACTTAATTTTGATTGATCAAAAGTGTTTGCAACTTCCAAAAATGTAAAAAACTTTAAATTAAATTCATTAATTAATTGATCAAAATAATCTTTGGTTTCATGATTATTTATTTTATTTTGAAATGAAGTAGTGTTTATTTATAAATGAATGAATATTATTATATTATATGTTGGGTTCATTTTGTTAGTTTTTTTTTTTTTTGTTTTTGTTTAGAATACATAACCAAATTCTTTAGTTTGTGGAATTGATTGGATTTCGTGTTGAACTTGATAGACACGACGTGTAGTCTTGAGTCCGTCATTGGCAAAGATTTGGATTGCTTCTTCACGAAGGCGTGGTGCATGTACTTTAACATAGGTGTCGAGTGCTTCTAGTTTAACCAAGTAGTATTGAATTACATATTCTTCATTGTCAGAATCACCTGTTGGAATCAATTTATGGATGATACCCTTTGTGAAAAGAGTACCATTCTCCAAAGCTACAATCTCAGCAACGTGTTTCTGAATGTATTGCTCCCACTTTGCAACAGAAGCCTTGTTGACAACAGCTGTTACTTCATAGATAGCTTGATTTACAATTGGAACAGTATTGGTGGTGGCCATTTTATATATATTTATATGTATATAATAAGTACAGAATCTAAAGAAAGATTGACAAAAAAAAAAAATGAAAGTTAAAATTTCAAATTGTTTGGGATTTAATTAAGATGTTGGTGTTGAACATCATTAGCAATCCAACAACAAACACTACTTTATAAATTTTTAATTTTAAGATATTTATTTGAATGCAAATGTGAGTTTTAAATGAGTGTGTGGACTTGACTTGTTTGCTGTGATATCATATGGTTGGTGGTTGCTTATTTGACGTTGTTCATTCTGAATGTGTAGATGCCAAATGGTGGGGTTTGTCCGGGTGTCAAGGATGGAAGCTTGATGTTGATTCCTTGACCGTTGTTGAGTGAATTCCATGCACACAAGATTGAGTTGTTGTTTGGACCGAGAAGTTCGATAGTGGCCGATGCCGATGCAATTGGTGCGTTGAGGGTGAGTACTCCAGAGTCGGGCCATGCGAATGAAAGTGCATAGACATAGCCAGACTGGGTGTTGGTGGTGTACCAGATCAGCTCATCAGTGGTATCATTTTGTACACGCCAGTAGGTACTGTCGTAGATAGCCTCACCGTTCACACCCAACCATTCACCAATCTCGACGAGACGCTCTTGCATCACGATTGGAATGACACCATCTGCAGTTGGTCCAACATCCAACAAGAAGTTACCTCCACAACTGACTGTCGACACCAACGCCTGTAACAACTGGGTGGTGGATTGATACTCAACCAATGGTTCGTTCTCGTTGTATCCCCAACCTATAATATCAACAGTTAGCTTTGGCCTTTTATCATCCTAAGCAATTGCTAAAGCTACTACTTACTGGTACCAATAGTATAACAGTTCTCCCATTTATGACCAATTAGTTTACCTGGGTTGAATCTGTCATAGGGTGTCCAATATCCACCGTTCTTTGATCTACAGTCACTTCCCCAACGATCATTTGTTACGACTGTATTTTTAACAGAGCTATTAGTATACAACCACGAAAGGAATGCTGTGGAGTCCCAGTAAGCGGAAGTTTGTTCCCAATCACCATCGGCCCAAACTAAAGTGTTGCCAATTAAAGTTAGTGATTAACTAATATTAGAGGTCTAAATACATTTAACATACTTATATCTGGTTCATATTTTGTGACAATATCGACTAGTTGTGGTAAAAGCACTTCATCTACATAGTGTTGCTCAGTGGGTGGAGAACCAGAGGCCTTATCATTCAAGTAGATTGGATTAAACCATTCTATTAATAATAATAATAGTTATAAAATTAGAATACAATCATCTCTGTAAATAATAATCATCAATAATTACCAAACAATGAATGATATAGTCCCATATGCAAACCTGCATATTTAACAGCGGCAGTCAAGTCACCGACCAAATCTCTGTGTGGTCCTTCATCAACACTGTTCCATGACCATGATTGTTCGGATTTCCAATTGGTGAATCCCTCATGATGCTTGCTGGTGAATACTACATATTTTGCACCGGAGGCCTTGAAAATAGCTGCCCATTGTTGTGGATCGAACAGATCTGCTCTAAACATTGGTGCAAATTGCTATAGACATTGTGGTTAAATTAGTAATTTTCTCTGTGACATTAAAGGTATAGTAAACTGCTTACTTGATATGTGAAATCGGGGCCAAATGTCTTATTGTGGTATGCCTGAGTTGCACCTCCATCTGTGTCCTTTGGATAAGTCAAAGAATACCAATACCATTCTGCAGATGGGAACACTGAAGTAGCAAAAGCAGGAACACTATATACACCCCTATTATATTTTAAAGATGAAAGTCATGTAGCAGTTAATAGATAGATCGAAGAAACAATTACTACTAGCGGATCTTACCAATGAATGAATATACCGAATTTAGATTGATCATACTATATTTTTATTTATTTATTCAAATGTCAGTGTTAATTTTAAGTTCCAAATATCAAATCGAATTATATATTAGAATTCCAATTTGGAAACTTACCCAACTTGGCAATGGTCTACTATTTATACTTGGCCAGTTAGGTTGATAGCTTTGTGAATTGCATATCACAACAATCGTTATCAATAATAATAGAAATAATATTTTCCTCATTTTTTATGTGTTTATAAATATTATTATTGGTATAAGGTTTTAATATAATAATTATATTACTATCTATCTATTTATCTTTAAATAATTTGATGATAGTTTAATCTAACAGACTTTAATAGGAGTTACATTGAGAACAGACAATTGTTTAATTCAAATTAAATTCAAATCAATTGAAATAGAATAAAACTGTGTGTGTTAAATTAAATAAATTACCATCATCAATCAATCAAACCAACATCATATAAACACTTTAGAGTAAGATTGATGGTGGTAATAATAATAATACTAATAATTGAATATATGGTTAAATAAATTATATATTTTTAACTTTGATGGTGTTGGTAGTGTTTGTTTCACTCAAAAATAAGATTGATGTATTCAATCGATTGGTCGAATGTGTGGGTGTGTTTTGTTTTATTACCACCAAAGGTTGGTGTTGACATTTTGACAATTTTTGCAAACTATTTGATTGGTCCTGTACCCAACTCATTAAAGTTGTTTGTTATAAATTAAGTTAATCAGAGTAGATTGATCCCATTCCTATTTAACTGTGTTCGGGGCCAATCCAAATACAGACCGAGTGATTCTTAGTTTAAATCTTAAAACACACCAAGAAAAAAAAGGAAGTAATTTAAATTCCTATGAATAACATTTGTTAAAGTATTCGACAGGTCAATATTTAACTTAAGAGATGTACCAAATGCTAATAGATCTAAACATTTACAAAGAAAATTGATCTATACCTCGCCTAGGATCTCCCAGTTTCTTCTAAAAAATAGCTGGATTATTCAAAGTAACTTTTGATTTATTGACACTCTTCCATTCCATTAAAAGTGGGATAATACCTTTATCACCAATATTTAATATAAACATTAGCTTAACCATGAGTTATATAATTATAGAGATTAGATGGGGGTTGGTAGTTGGCATTTGTAATAATCACTTGCGTTGATTTGATTGGTGTGATTATTTTATAAACTTCAGGCACCCTTGAAAGAAAGTTATAAAATTAAATAACCTTCTTCATCTCGTAAATGAAATAACCAAAGAAATCACCAATAGTGCTGACTTTGATTTCGTCCCAGTGTTCGCTGGCGAGGTATTGGCGACGGAAATGTGGTTGGCCAAATGAAATGAAAATGAAAACTCCACCAACCTTGAGAATTCTGATCACTTCGTCTACCTCTTGCTTAACGTCAGATAACACATTCTCAGATGGATTCCATGGGTCGGCTCCACTAAAGAATGTGTCCATTGTGGCTTTATCCAACACTACATCAAATGAGCTATCTTTGAAATGACTCATATTCCTTATATCCATTTCCAACCCTATTTGAATGCAGTAAACTATAAATATCACTCTTCAATTACATATCCACCTCTATATTAATAAACAAATTTACATTTCATATTGACTCTATCCTTTGTTTTCTCTGACATTGATTTGATGACATTGGCAGAGTAATCAACATTAGTAATGTTATGATATTCATCATCATACATATCAACACTGAGTGCTTTATAAATTAAGAGAGGTAAGCAAGTTGCTTATTAGTATCCTTTGACAATTGTCATTTGATGTGTTATTGATCATACTGCTATTTCCACAGCCCAGCATGAGAATAGATGAGTTCTTGTCTGGTATAACCTTGCTTAAGTAGGGCTTCAAGTCAGCATAGGTTTTCAACCAATCATAAGTAGTTTCTGATTCTCTAATGTTATTGTAGTAGTGTTGTTATTGGTTATATCAATATTGATAAGTATTATGTTATGTGTAATCAACTACCATCATACATCGAAATCCAAAAGTGGAATCAATAGATTCCAATTGGATTTCCAAAAGAAGAAGAATAATAGAGTAGGTCGATTGTATTTGATAGATAGTGAATTTACTTTTGATATCTCTCTTCCCAATACTCATGATTTCGGTATACTCGTACATCTTTTGGGACATCTTTTGAAGACATGGTGTTCTATTTTTGTTATATTTACTTTACTTTATTATATATATAAAATAATAGATAGATTACAATATCAAGACTGGTCCAAACACTAGTGTTTCAAAATCAAAGGAGGTTTTTTTATTTTATTTTTGGTGCCCTTTAAGGTTGGTTGTGGACAAGGAGTCTCCTTCACAGTCCTAAGTTTAGAAAATTTTTGTCAAAACCGCACGAACGTAGAACTCAAGATTCATTCTTTTGAAAAGAAACCAAAGTTTAAACATCAAAGGTTTGGTTTAATACGTCTTGACATTATTTCCTTTTTGAGTGCACTCACCATCTATGATGAAAATACTCAATCAATATAATTGGTGGGTGTGGATCAAGCAGCAATCCAAATCAATTCAAGTCTAACACACCATTTAAATAAAAGAATGAACCAAGTGCTAGGGGGTGTGTGTGCTTAGAATAAAATTACAAAATGTTTATTAGAATGACTTGTAGAACCAAAAAAACAAACTCGAAAGTTGCGAAATTTTTAGTTTATTGATTTTTTTTCCTGATCGATGGTGTGTGGCATTTTTTGGAGATAGCTGCGTCCAGATCAGCCTACGAATCTATGATGGGGCTTTAGTTGGGATGCTGTTTTTATTAATTTATTATATGATAAATTCACAACAACAACACAACCAAACCTAAGCAAATTTAAAATAATTACAAAATACAACTACTACTATACTACAACTACAACGACAACATCATCATCACAAATAAAACAGGATTAAGAAAGTGACTTTAAACTAAACCAAAGACACCGGTCATTATTAATCATTAATCAAATCATCCCAATCAGAAAGGATACTACATATATTATAGTTAGTTCTAAATTGGAATTGTTTAACTTCAAACTGCCCATATACCTACTCATATTTTTATATAGCATCCTTTGTAATTATACAGCTTCATCCTTTACTATTTAATTTAAGTTACTTATTCTACATTTTGCTCCTAAGGATCGAACGAATTCGTAATTTAAAACAAATACAAATAATAATACTAATAATTATAGAGTTATCTAATATCTAATTAATTGATTTGTTTGTTGCATGTCTCTCCATTCTCTTACATTCATATACTCATTGGATATCCTTGTTTTACAAAAGGAAGTTGAAGATACCTAACATTTACTAGATATATATATACATATAATACTACATTGCAAAAGTCTATTCAATCCATTCTTTCCCATTCTTTATCGCCTTCTTATTCTCATTTGTTCTTCCTTTTCGAATCTATTGTCGGTTTTTCTCTTTGTTTTATTCTTATCTATGATGAACAAGATTAAAGCTGCATTATGTTTCACTGGTGGTAAGGATTGTACGCTGGCACTTCATCGTGTTTCAACAAAGTACAATGTGATAATGCTCGTCACATTTGCTCCGCGCTCTGGGCAGCCATTCAAAGCACATCCAATGCCCATGATTCAGCTTCAGGCGGAGGCACTCGATATCCCACACCGCTTACTGCTTGTCGACGCTCCAGACTACCTCGGCAGCTACCGCAAACTGATCCGCCAATTGCGCGAGGAATGTGGAGTTGAGGCCCTGGTAACCGGAGACATTCTCGATGTTTGCAACAATTTTATGGGCAGAGCCGTCGAGACCACCGGAGTCGAGCTGGTTCGTCCACTCTACCAACAGCCACGACAAGACATTCTAGATGATTGCTGGAGCATGGGCTTCGAAATTCTCATCACCTGTGTCAACAATTCAAAGTTTGACTCGTCATTCGACGCGTCACGACTCATGGTTGGACAACGACTGAACAACGAACTTCTCAATCAGGTGCGCGACTATAACACCAAACAGAAATCGATGGGAGAAGTAGATTTAGCCGGTGAATTCGGTGAATTCCACTCAATGGTCATTGACTCTCCACTCTTCAAGCAAAAGATCTCATTTGAAGCAGAACCAATAGTCGATGGTGACTACACATATTTAAACTTTAAAAATACAATGTTATTAGATAAATACAATTGTTAAAAAACCAAAAAACAACACATAATTATCAAATCAAGAAAATTATTGTACATCTTTATAATGACAATAACAAAACAAGATATTTCATTATCAATAAAAGATATACGGAATACAATATAATAACTAGAACATATAAATAACTAAAACATATTATTTGTATTTCTATATCTTTTGTAACAAACCATAATTAATTTAAACAAATTAGTAATTGTATTACTAATATAATTAATAACTAATATTAGTAATTAGTGCTATCGACAGATTATTCCCGAATATGAATGAAAAGAATTTCAAATTAAAAGTAAATATATCTGTACATAAAAAGAACACTTCTGGTGTTTGGTTTTTTTGCGTTCTGGATTTGATGCAAATTTGATGTTCAGATGATAAATTTATTTTCATTTAATTACAAAGGGGGGGTAGTGCATATTAAATTACTACGAGAATAATGTGGACAAGAAAGAAGGAAAAAGAATTAAACTCAAAGCAAAATATAAATAATAATAGATGACCATTTCAAAAGCAACATCAAAAACAACAACATTAACTATTAATAAATTATTGTTTAATAATAATAATAACAATAGAAATCATACTATATTTAATTATAATAATAATAATAGTATATTAATTAAAAATAATACTAATAATAATATAAGATCATATTTGACTCTATCATCATCGTCATCACCACCAACAACTTCAATTCTAATAACTAATCTTAATTTAGAAAGAACTAAACTTAAAAGAAATATGTCAACTAATAATAACTCAAATAAAAATGAATTCATTGTAATTCCATCTAATCACATACAAAATCGTCGTCCTGAGAGTGCCTTTAGAAATACTATCTCTAAAGATGGTCCATTCACTCCAGATGTTGGTAGATATCACTTGTATATTTCATCTGCTTGTCCATGGTCAGATAGAACTGCCTTGGTAAGAAGACTCAAGGGACTTGAGGATGTCATCTCATTGTCTGTCACCGATTACTTCCTCGGTAGTGAAGGTTGGCACTTCTCCGAACGTAAGGACTGCATCCCAGATACTGTCAACCACTTCACTCATGTCAAGCAACTCTATTTGGCAACTGATCCACAGTACGCTGGACGTATCACCGTACCAGTCTTGTGGGACAAGAAAACCTCAAAGATCGTCAATAATGAGTCATCTGAAATCATTCGTATGTTTAACTCTCAGTTCCAAGATGTCTGTAAGAATCCATCCTTGGATCTCTGTCCAAGCGACCTCGTCAAGGATATCGACGAATTGAACAGCTTTGTCTATGACAACGTCAACAATGGTGTTTACAAGTGTGGATTCGCTCCATCACAAGAGGCCTACGATGCAAACTTCAAAAACTTGTTTGCTGCACTCGATAAGCTTGAGGAAAGACTTTCCAAGTCAAGATATCTCTTTGGCAACAGATTTACTGAGGCAGACATTCGTTTGTTTGTCACACTTATTAGATTTGACCCTGTCTACTACGTACATTTCAAGTGTAACTTGCGTCAAATCAAGGATTACCCAGCATTGTGTGGATATGTTTGTGATATCTACCAAATGCCTCAAGTCAAAGAAACTGTCAACTTCTTCCACATCAAGCACCACTACTATGAGTCACACAGACAGATCAACCCACTTGGTATCGTACCAGATGGACCACTCTTGGACTACCTTTTAGTTCCACACCCAGAACGTACTTCTCTCTAATCAACAAACAAGCCAATTGCAATTCACATATTCATACATTCCACAAACCAAATTTTAAAACTCGAGAGTGGAGTATATCACTCCAACTCATAGATACTATTAAATAATAATAATAATTATAATAATAAATATTTTTAATAAATTAAATTAATTTACAAGATAGATCTTTTTTGCTAATATTTTTAACAATAAATCTTGGTTTATTTTTTGCACTCATCAAGATGAGTGTTGGGGGTATGAATTCTTTTATCATCACTTTGATCAAAAAATCTATTTTTTGCACTTTTAGTTTTTTTTTTTTGTGATCAGAGAGAAATTCTTGTTTCTATCCCCCCATAAAACACACGACACCAATCCAACGATCCAAACCTTATAATAACTTTAACAACTATTGTAAGTGATCACAATCCTCAATCCAAATTTGTTTGGTATTGCCAACAGTGTATCTATTTCTATAGTGTAACAGTACTATTTTATTGACAACTTCTATTCCCTCCTCAAAACAAATAATCTAAACTCTTATTATTATTAGTTTTATTCACATCAACAAAAACATTGTATATTATCAAAATTCCATCAAACTTTAAAGGTAAGGGACTATATTTTGTTAAAGTTTGTCAAATAAACTATATCTTTTCTTTTTATTCTTATTTTTTATATGAATTTTATGTTTGATGATGATCACGAAACATAAATATGATGAATCAATTCCAATTCTTAATACTGTATTACAGTAGTAGATCATATCATTGTTCCCAATAACAATAAAATGTACACTTAAATCCAAAGGGATATTTTATCATCGATTAAATTAAATCTATCAATCAATCCAATCCAATCAAATCTTATTAAATTAGATATCAATTTAACCAGTATCCATTTTATATTTACTAACAAATAATAATATTATCCTTTAGAATTATATAGATTATCTTATCTGTGTATAAAGTGTAATTTTAACTTCTACTACTACTATTTCTTCTCAAAACAAAACAACAGAGTAAAAACAATATCAAACAAAGTTAGCAAAAGATAGAGAATAGTAAACAATACAAATACATTATTATTAATTCAGTTTTCCCCAAAAGATCGTAACAATCAATCAACAAATTAATCAAAGATTTCCCACAACAACTTTAACCCCCAACATCGTCAAAATCAATATACATATACCTTTATCATACATACTGCATATCAATAACAAACCACCCCCACATAGTTCGTTAATAAATCAACCAACTGAACAGCAGTCAATCATCCAGTCAGTCAATCAATCAGTAAACACACACATAGCTCATTATATAACAAAACTAAAGACAAACAAGGAAAGTGGTGTGGTGTTCGTACTATTTGGTATTAGTAGTGTTAGATTTACTTTGCATTACATTATATATTATCATTACATTACATTACTTTGCTTTGCAATACACTACATTACTTTGCTGAAAAGTGTAATGATTCGTGTCTGTCTATAACTGATCAGAGTCAATATATATATAAATAGTTAAAAATAGGAGTAGTTGGGGAATCAAGTGTTTTTGATAGTACTACGCAGCAGTGTTAGCACCATCATATACATCCTCATCATCAACCAACACCAATACCTGCCAATCCAACAAATAATTAAATTGGTTGTGACATACTAAAAAGAAAAAAGAAAATAGAAAAAATGGCATTAAGAAAGAAAAGACTGCTTCCACATCAGAGAAGGAAGAAACAAAACATTAGAGAATACCAACAACAGCTACAGGCAAGATGAGACACAAGAAGAAGCAGCAACAGAAGCAGCAACAGCAACAACAACAACAACATAAGGAGGATGAGGAGATTGGAATGTTTGGAGTCGAGTTGGCAAAACTCATGGAGCTGCAGGGAGAAGACAACGGCGACGTCCCAATGCTATTATCTGTCGTTCTCGACAAGATTATCGAGTTGGACGGATTGGAAACAGAGGGAATCTTTAGAATCAATGGAAATATGCGCGATGTGGATTCAATCGCGAATGATGGATTCGATCCTGAGGACGACAGCCAGCAATACACTGTCCACACATGGGCATCGCTTTTGAAGAAGTGGATTCGAGAAACTCCCACTGCCTCTGATACCCTCGAAATTGTACAAGCGTTTCACTGAGTGCGAGTCTCCACTCGAAGCCAAGTTGTTGCTCGAGGAAATCGAGTGCCCGTTCACACTTGCAGTGATTGACACTCTTGGAATGTTCTTTGGACGTCTGCTACAAGACCAAAACATCGCCAAAACCAAGATGGACATTGATAACATTGCCAAAGTCCTCACTCCAACCATTTTTCCCCTGGCACCCATTGCTTCATCAAAACTCGATATCGTCACTGTCATGAATCAACAAAAGAATGAAACCAAAGCAATCACCTTACTCCTCATGTACTATAAAGAAAAGCAACAGCAGCTTGAACAGCAAAAGCAGCTACTGGACAATGATTTTCCTCATGAAAATGAACCACAACCAAGCAAACAAGATGATTTATTTGTAAATAACTATGAACAAACCACCGCCGCAACTATCTAATAAATTACAGTATAATTAATTATTTCCAGTTATATTTGTGATGTACATGGTTGATTTATTGTGTATCTAGTACCTTGGTGGCAGATCTGAAGTTGCTATTATAGTTGGATATATCTTTCTCTTTGATGATCTTCCACTTTTCTTTTCTTCTGTAGGGTTAGTGCTGTTGGTCCCTGAACTTGTGCTTGCTGTTGACATATTTAAATTGTTGTTGTTGCTGCTGTTGATGGCACTGCTGTTGTTTGTTCTTTCTTTTAGTATTTGGTATGCCTCTGCTGTTGCGTATGGTTGTTTGGAGATTGGATCTATATATTTGGCAGGTAAACCAGTAATTACACAAAGTTGTTTGGGTGAGACTCGTTTTTCATGTCGCGCCGGAATCGAAGTCTGTTTTCAGGCACTCGGGGAATGTGGATTCATCTGTAAATGTAATGGTTGTCTTTGTCTTGGCTTTCGCACTGACGCCGTTCTTTGTACTCTTGTAAATTATTCTTGGACCCGTGTAGGTCTGCTTCTTCATCTGTTGGCTTTTCTTTTTTTCTTCTTCACGTTGCATCATTGTGTTGAGTGATTCAATATTGATTTGCTCTGTTCGCTTCGCTTCTTCGAGTAACTCCTCTTGTGTCAAGTCATCTGGTTTGTTCTCCGCCAACGAAGCACGATGTTTTTTTGCAGCAGCTGATCTAGCTGCCTTTCGCTCGTTTGCTTCTAGCATTTGTTCATTGCTCTTCTCGAGGTATGCAAGAACAGAAGCACGCATCACCTTCTTTGTGGCGACAGGAGTGGATGTCGTTTCATCGCTCTTCACTGCTGCTTGATCATCTGCAGCAGTAACAGGCACTGTCTCCTCAGTGACAGCTTTATTCTTTCTCTTCCGACTCAGAGGAGTTGTAGTTTTCTTTTCATTTCTGCCAAGTTCACTTGCTCTTTCTATAGTCTTTAAGAAGTTCGCTTGTTTATCTTCATCATTTTCCTCAGAGACTTCGGCAACAGCTTCATCTTCACCATCGACTTCATCATCTTCCTCAGCATCTTCTTCATCTTGTTTTCTGTTTTTTCTTTTTTGGTAATAGATTTGACTGCTTTGGAAACAGGAGCTTTCTTTTCTTTGAAGGATCTACATATCCCTTTGTTCCTCTCTATCAATAAAAACAATAACAACAACAATAACATCATCATCAAATATCAATGTAAATGTTAGTTTATCTTTACTTATTTAGATATGTTATATCTGTTGAAACCTACTTTTGGTTCTTTCTTTTCTTTTTGCTTATCAATAGCAATATCCTCTTCATTCTCTGATGACAGTTCTTCTTCAAACTCATCAGAGTCTATTTCATCATCGTCGTCTTCATCTTCATCTCTTTCCTCCTCTTCATAGTCAGGATCATCTTCTTCGTCTTCATCCTCAACCGCCAACAAAGGTGCCCAAAAATGCAGCATCCGCAGCAATCTCCTCCTCTGTCAGTGGTGTAGTTCTTTTTCCTCTCGTCGATCTAGTTGGTTTATTAAGCGACATATCCTATATATATATAAATATAAATATATTTTATAAAGCCAATTATCAATCAATATCTAAGTTGTCCAAATTTAAAGGCAGGTATACAGGCCAAAAATCAAATTTGATTTTCATTAAAATATTAAATTAAAGTTTTTAGTCGATTTATATCTATCTGATTATATATATATCTGAAGCCTATTGAAGGGTAGTATAGTGTAGATTAGTAGAGGAGTCGCACACAATGGATATTGGATTGGTTCCACTAGAAGGTTTAGACGACCAGGAGTTGCAAATAGTTGCAATCAACAGAATTGCTGCACACTTCTCCAATGTAGATAGTCTTGCAACTGTTAGCAATCACAAGCAATCTTTGATCCAGCAAAAGAAGACTATAGAGGCTCAAAATTAAAAATGAAGTAAATGTATGTTATGCTCTCACTGTTGTTGACTTTGATGTAGATATTGATTGTTGGTGTTGATGTATGATAGGGTGAGTTGGATAAATCAAAGAAAGGTTTGGAAACATTACATAGATCCTTTGGTAGAATCGAGAAGATGAGTACTAGCTTTGGTTCGACTGTGGATCTCTGTAAGGAAACCTCGAGTTTGATTGGATACTATCCGTTGATCAAGAAGGTCAACACTGTAAGAAGCAATTTGATGGCTATTCTTAAGGAGGTAGATCGTTTGTTGACCATCCCAGAGAAAGCTGCAGAGATAGAATCACTGATGGAGAATGATATCAATATACTCGTTGTACACAAAAAGATTCGTGAGCTGGAGCGTCTGCACAAGAATGCTTTGAAACAGTTCGAGTCAAACTACGAAGAGCTCGAGGCCATTCGTGAGATGTTCTCTTCGGTTCCACTGCTAAGTGACCGTTTCGAGTCGAAGATCTGGAACATCGTGTCAAACTCAATCAAGATTGCACAGCAGGCACCAGCGGTGCTTGTCAAAGTCGCTCAGATCATCGAGCGTGAAAAGCTCTACGAAGAGCAATTACTTGAAAAGATGAAGCAGACTGCACTAGTTGCAAGCGATGGACTCGAGGAAAAGAATGGCGGCTATGGAGACACTTTTATCAAAGTCTTGCACGAGTCGATTGCCTCTAGATTCGAGCCACTCTTCCTCACATGTCACAACAATCTTGTTGAAACCCTCAAAGAAGTAAACGTAATGGTAGACGAACTAAACATTATCATGGATCAAGTTTCCGAATGTTATCCACCAAGGTAAGCATCTTACAATATGTTTTTTAGCGCTGAGTTACTAAGATGAATACTAACAAACGTACGATAGTTATGATATGTTTAACTTTTTTGTTAAGCAATATCACAGCAAGTTCTATTCACTATTTGAATCGTTTTCCAATCTTATCGAAATTGGTGTAAAGGCTAGTAGCCAGGAGCCTGCTGAAATCCTGATGTTAAGTAAGTTGAGCCAGCTGTGCATTTTCAATGCTGGGATTTACTAACTTTGAATCACTTATTTTCAGTTGAGTGGGTAATGAAAGAATATCCAGTGCAATTGTCTAGACTTGGAATCCAAGATATGTCACCTCCACTTCTTGATGCATTGGACCCAATTATCAATCTCTATAAGATGCATATACGAAAACTAATGAAAGAAATGGTGCGACAACATTATTACAAACGACAATCAGACTCGTCCCGATGTAGTCGACGGTCAATACTCTACATTCGCCCCCGTTCAGCTATTCGAAAGTGTTAATGCTCAGCTTGATATTGCACAAGCAACCAAATGTCAAAAGGTAAGTCACCTAACTACTTGACTCGGTTATATTGATTGGTTTCTAATATTCATTCAATAGCTTGTTGTAGGTGTTATGGAGGAGATCATCAATGCATTATTATATTACCAGAACAATTTAATTATACTACTTCAAGAAAGAAATCACGAGATCAAGTTTGAAAATGTAATAGCAAGCGTTAACAACAATTCAAAATCATACGACTTTGCAACTGCAGTCCAAGATAAAGTATCGAATATCCTTGAACACCGAGTATATGTCAAGCTTGGACTTTGATCCTGTGCTCGATGGTTTCCTCAACGTATCAAGGGTCGGTACAATGTCGTTGACGTCAGTCATTTTCAGAGATCTGGAAGATACCATCAGGAAATTCTACACACCTATCTGGTACAACGAGGATCTGATGCAACCCATCATCAATACACTTGAGGACTATTTTACAAATGATATTCAGCGTTATATTCTGGAGAACTACATGAAGAGATTATCTCTACTTTTGTTTGGATACATTAATTGAATAGTATGCCATCACCTTGTGAAAGACCCTTCTTGGATCATTTACTAACCATTTTTCCTCTCATTTTTTCAGCATATTGGTTCAGCTTATTACAGGAAAGAATCAATTCAATGAGAATACCTATCAAAGAATGAGTGACGATTGTGATAAGATCTTGGATTTCTTCAAGAAATATCTTAGACTTTCAGTTGCAACAGGTAGAATACAGGTTATAGAAGATTTTTAAACAAATTATAACATGGTAGGTTGTCACATACTTTTTTATTGCAATTTCAAATACAAATCACTAACAATTAGATTGATCAACAGTGATCCTGGAATGATACCAATTTATTTTAGATCGATTATCAATCACCATAAGGATATCAATGAACGTGTGGTTGAACTTGTATTACTACAAAGAGTAGATTTGAATAGAGCACAACTCACAGAGACTTTGGCTGAAATCAAGAATA
The DNA here is from genome assembly GCA_003667245.1 of Heterostelium multicystogenum. Taxonomy (NCBI): domain Eukaryota; phylum Evosea; class Eumycetozoa; order Acytosteliales; family Acytosteliaceae; genus Heterostelium; species Heterostelium multicystogenum. The sequence continues at coordinate 11,539 of RCNN01000146.1, read as the reverse complement.
TAATTTCATCCATCCATCCAGATCCAAATGTCCACCACCAGCCGGTTATATTTTTCAAAGATGAACATCTACAACAACAAAGGATGGTTTGGAAGATAACTTTACTTCGAAGGATAATGTACATATAATAATATATATTTTTAATATTAAAAATACAATTTCTCAAAAAATGCTAATTTTATAAATATTTATATCTGATGAGTTGTTTTTTTGATCATTATTTTAAAAGAATGGTTCAAGTATTTCGTGGATATCTTTTAGAATGGTATGATCAAATGTGTAATATTATCAAACACACACAAGCGTTCACATTGATACTAGATTGTTTTTTAATCAATAGTGATCCACCAACCAGACAATTTGTGATCTGGCTAGAGAAGCAGGAGAACTTTGTGGTTGTGCCGCTTGACGAAACTCACTTGTTCTTACAAGGTGTCAGTGACAAGGTTATCGATACAATTCAAAGAAGACTCGACGAATTACAAGATGAGAACACTTATTCAGTATATGACCAAAAACCTCAATTGATCAACAACATAATATACCAATTATCAGAAGATGAAAAAGAATAAGATCGATCATTGTTACTTTTAAAGATTGTAAATAATTAATAAATATTTATGTGCATTATTAGATTAATCATTGTTAATATATTTGATTATATTTTGATAGGTTAATAGTTGTGATCATATTGATAATTACTGTAAATGATTGAAAAGATTTACTTGTATATTTGTTATTGTTGTTACTGTTATTGGAAGTTCTGTATGGTTTAAGTGGTAGAAGTGAGGTAGTTGTTTGCTGCTGTTGTTGTTGTTGTTGTGGTTGGTAAAGCTGTTGTTGATGTAAATGGGCTTGTTGATAGTTGAAATCAACCAGTTCTTTGCCTGTCAAAACAGACTCGTTAGAGTTTACTCTTCTTATTGGGTTTCTTTTCATTTAGATTGTTGTTTAGATTGCTATTGTTAATGTTATTGTTGTTGCTCATTTTATATCCATTAATATTATTGGTGTTTTAATTGTAGATTATATCCATTCTCTTTGTATGAATTAATAATTTGATTGATATCCTCCTATAAAGGGTGGAGGCTGTTGTTGTTGTTGATGAAGTTGTTGGTCTGGTATATCACTAGGATTTACATTTCTTGGTTGCTGCATACTTTGTTGGGGTGGAGGTGAGTAAACTTTGTTGGATAGTATATGTTGGCTAGGAGAGGCTCAAATTGTTTTGATTCTAATTCTCATAGTTTTCATTGATTTCCACTTGGGTTCTCATACAATGTTAGCCTAAATATTAGAGAGTGATCAATTAATACCTTCTATCAAGTTGAATGTTGCAACCTATTGAAGACTTTACCTTTGCTTTTTGTGCTTTCTTTAATAATTTCAAATAGGTTCTTTCCAAATCAGAGAGCTGTTCATATGACATAAGATGCATAGTGTATCCAGCGATGTGATCGTGCAACAGTGATATTCTGTACACACTCCTCATTCATTCTCTGAAGCTCCAAGTAGAGTTGCTTATATTTCGGATCCTCAAGATCAGTGACTGCAATTGGAGATAACTGTGGAGATGGAGAGGGTTTAGGTGATGAATCAACAGATTTCATCATTAGTCCGTTTGGAGCCATAGTATGCTGCTGAAGTAATTGTACTTGATTTGGCGATGTAGATTGGTGGTTGTTGAATAGGATTTATCACTGAAGAATGTGGTAGCTGCTTTGATTGCTGTTGTATTGTTGCTGTTATTGTGTGTTGCTATTGGTATTTACGACTTTAAAAGATGAATATCATCATAGCAATTAGGTGGCAATCCCCATTCCACCCGTAAGCACCAGTGTAGTTCCATCTGAAGTAACATTCAAATGTGTGTTTTGTGTCGCATTGCTGGTTTGTTTCTATTGGAGGTGATGTCCACTTCATGCTCTCCAAGTTGAGAATCCACTCACAGTGTGTCATAGCACTGCCTTCCCGTCCATTCCACCAAATACATAGAGATTTTTATCAATGAACACAGATGCATGATTGGCAAAGCGGTCCCATGGGTACGGTCTCTGTGATACCCTGTGTCCAAGCTCGAGAAATCAAAGTTGAATACATACAGATCGTTAAAGTGGAGCGATCCTTGTCGTCCACACAAAACATATAGAGCTTAGTTGAGCCGCTTGTATAAAAATTGGTGGTATGAAAAGGACCGAGCAGGCTGGTGGGTTGGCCGCTTGTACGAACGACCAAAGTCATAGTAGTTATATCCAAGCAATGTAAATCATTAAAGAATCTCGTCTCTCCACAGCCACCAAAGAGACATAGAGGCTATTGCCAATCAAAGTGGCACTGTGAGCATATCGTGCAGGTGGTTTGTTTCCATTGGTGACAGGTGCAGTCCAAGTATTTTTGACAATATCATAGATGTTGACATCGTCAAAGTAATGCTGTCCATTGTATCCACCATAGATCAAATATAACGATAATTTCCAATGTCAGTAGCAGTATGAGCATATCGAGCCTGTAATACATGTGAACTATATGGAAATAAACTAGACCAAATTACTGGTTGAGAAATCAAAAACATTAAAGGAATTCAAATAGGAAACTGTTGCCGAGCATATATGTGTGAGTAAGAGACAAGATTATATATATATGAGAAGGAACAACATACCTTGACTGTTGTTGTTGTTGCTATAAGCACAACCACCAATATATACAATTTCTCTCCAATCATAGTTTGCACTATGTCCACCACGTTTTTGCATTCCACCAAACATTGGCTTTACGCGTTTTCCATTTTTTGATATCCATTCGACACTCTCGACTCAATGCACCTTAAAGCGTTTCCACTTTCCTTCAAAGCTATAGTTATATAGATAACAACAGTCAGACCAAACCTACTACTCTTCTACTATACTATTTTATAATCCTTGAACTGAAGTATATATATACATGTAACAAGAATAAGATTAAAATGAAGAAATTATATATTGAATGAATGAATGAATGGAATGGAATGATTATGAACTATTTAATATCATAATATTTACTTGATTTTAAGTTTGTTGTTCTTACAACCCACTCGAGTGTGTGGTGCTCTCATTGACATGAATCAAAAAATGTGGGCCATTCCTTTCTGTCACTCACTCCAGATTTTTTAATGGACAAAATAGGTGGCTTTATAAATTGCAATTTTCTGATTCATGAAAGGTGTTTTTCCAGATTTTATGAATTTTTGGTAAAAGTCCGTCATTTTGGTGGTAGTACTATTTTTTAGGAAATTTATACCAATTTGTATTGCCTGTTTTATCTTTGTGAAAATTAAGGATGTTACTTATTCACTCATATGGAGGGAATGTTGATGATTTATTGAAGTATTTATATGGTCATTGATTTGTAATTATTGGTTAATTCTTTAAAAATGTGGAACAAAGTTTTTCAATTAACCATGCACCGACCAAATCAATTAAGATGGTGGCCAAACATTAGTAATCTAAATGTTGCGTCAGGGAATGGTATTAATTCGAGGTACTCATTCCATGATGGCATAATTTCGTGAGAGGATTGCACCGCGAGCAACCATACACCCCAGAGAGACAATAGAGGAGTGGTCTGTTTTCTTGGAGGCTTTTGCATGAATGGGTGACCTTTATAGTTGATTGCAAAGGTTTGCAACTTGCATTGCATTGGAGATGAGGAATACTGCAGAGTTGACAGGTTTTGGCTCGAATGCGAGTCTCTACTTTGGGCTTAGCTCCTACGGTACGGATGTTTGCTTCACGCACAATAAAGATGAGACATCCCAGATGGAGAATGAATTGAGAAGAATCGAAGACATCATGTAATGCTGAGAAAAGATTGGGATTAGGACGCTTTGGTGCGAGTCTTTCGAGTGGTTTTGAGTTGAAATGAAAAAGGAAAGCAGAGTTGCAATCAACATTCCTGCGAGTGTGACTTGAGTGTCTCCAGGCTTAAACACCATCCAAATGAAGTACTGACAAACTATAAGCTGAAATCAATGAGTTGAGAGCGAGGATCTTATACATTTGGAATGTTGTTTACAGAGTACAACGACCTTGACGGATGATGTGAGTGACTGGCCAATGACACGGTGAGCTCTTTGATGTGAATGGAGCGGCAATTGATGCGTCTCCAAGTTTGACCATTTTGGACTTCACTGTCTTTGAGTTCTTCTTGAAGTTTCTTTGGTAAGTTCTGCAGCAGATTGTGGACGTTGTTGGTACTGGCTTCATGATTTTGACGTGGATTGGTATCAAGGAGCTTGGGTGGTGGAAGTTCACCCTTGTTTAGGGATGGCAACACCAACATGAGCTTGCTTCAAAGCACCGACATCGTTAGTACCGTCACCTGCCATCAATGTGTGATGTCCATTAAGTCTGAAATTACTCAAAATCAATTGTTTCTGCTCTGGTGATACACGAGCAAATACCTGTACCAAGGTAAAGATTGCTTTGTAACTTTTGATTTTCAGCTAGTAAAGAAAGTGATTGTCCAGTGACTGAAAGATTGTAGGACTTGCTAATTTCTCTCAAATGATTACCATTATTTTGATCCAATTTAATATTGACTGTTTCATCGACAGATACCCAAGTTGGTTCCCCAGATTCAGAATTTGCATTGAGAATAAGGGTTGGAAGCTTTGGATCTTGGAATTCCAAGCTGCTTTGCTACATGACAGGCTGTTCAATGCATTATCACCAGTGATCATAACGATATTGTGAGAGGCTTGAGAAAGTTGTGTAATAGCGTCCTTTGAGTCAGGCTTAAGAGGACAATCAAAAATCAGGAATCCTCCAAACTCCAAATCGCATTCTGTAACATCACGTTGAATTTGCTTCATTGTTGTTTGATTTTCGGTAGTAATTTTCTTGTATCCCAATGCAAGAACTCTCGATCCTTGACGAGAATAACGCTTGTAGATGTCATCGTAAGTCCTTAGGAATGGAGCTGGAATTGTAGAATGATTTCAAAACTTCAGGAGCACCCTTACAGAATGCATAGCTATTAATGTTACCGTCATTATTAACGTTGGCGATAGTTGACATTCTCTTGAGGTCAGAGAGAATAGGTAACGATTAACAATTTCAATAAACACCTTCTTACGTTGATGTGAAGCAATGTCTCCCTTGCAATTCCATGCAATAGATTTGAGTGATGCTGTCTCCATTGGATCTCCAACCAACTTTCCATCAATGCTAACCAATGAATGACATCCAGCTAAAATATAGCTGATAACCATTGGGATATCTGCTGGTAACAAAAGGTCTGAGCTATTTGAAGATGAAGCGGGTGTAGAGCTGCTAGTTTTCTGATTGTGGACATGCTGCAATACCTTGAAGAATGAGATCATCTGTTGTCAATGTTCCTGTCTTATCAAAGCAGCAAACGTCCACTTTTCCAGCGAATGGAATTCTAAATGGCTCTGTGCAATAAATACCGAGACGCACCAAGGCAATGAGTGAGTTATTGACAGCCAATGATAGTTCCATTGGCAACTCTGGTGGGACAACTGAAGTGATGACCATGATGCAGTGGAGCAATAATTTGTATTTTATTACGTTCGTCATCAACGAATCCACGCCAAAATAAGTATGCACTGGCGGCTACTGCAAACACCAAGAGGAAAGCAATAAAGAGGAAACTCTCTTTGTTGTTGGCAGTGACACGCTCGGAAGAGAACCAAATGGTACGCATCAGACTACCCTGATTAGTATCAAATCCTGTCTTAATTGCATAACCTATACATCCACGATCGGTTGGTTTTCCAACCTTACTGTTGAGACGCTCGCCACATGAATGCTGAACAATTTGGGTACCACCAAAAAGAATGTGAATCTTATCGTTCTTCAAGTCTAAAATGTTGTCTTTGCTGCTCGATTGACTTCTTTCTTGGAGTGACTCCTTATGATGTGGAGTTGATTCACCTGTTAGCATTGCTTCGTTTACAACACATTGTCCACTTAACAACACCAAATCGCAAGGAAGAGTAGATTGTGCCTCATTAGCACCTCTTCCAACTGAAACCAAGTCACCTGGGATAATCTCAGTTGTATCGATCTGTTTCCATTGATTTAATCTGTAAACATAAATGGGATAGGATGGTTTACTACTCATCTCTCTCAATGACATCAAGTTTCTTAATCTCTATAGTTTCAAATATGTTAGAAGATATCAGTGGGAGTGAGATTGACAGATAGCTTACGGATTTTACAACGGTTGCCTCGAAAGTGAGCAACATAAATAGGGTGAAAAGACAGTAGAGAACATATTCTTCGAGACACCAGAGTAATACACAGAATACTTGGAATACAAAGAAAGGTGCAATAGCTTGCTCTTTGTAGAGATGTAGGAATGATGGCAGGGGGATGTCGAATTTGTTTAATCCTAATTGTCTGCTTGCGTTTGTTAGTGATTCCTGTGTGTCGTATCCACGTGATTGCAAGAGCTCCTCAGTTGTGTTGGGTACCGCCAATTTGATACGCTTGAAACACTTACGATCAGGGTCGTAAGTGAACTTTCTCTTCTGAAATTCGAAATATAATTGTCTCTGCTCGTCTCTAATCAATGGACAGATGGTCTTTGATCCGACATGCGATGATGGCACTACTTTGATAGCAGTGGCATCGCTAATATTGCTGACTTTGTTCATCGATACTACAGCACGATATTCGACTGACCAATATTTAAATAGCCATGAAAGAATATGTAGACAAGCAGTAACACCCAACAAAAACAAATAAAAATCAGAGCCATCTAGAGTCATTCCAGTGGCAGCAGCAGCAGCAGCAGTTGAGTTACTACCCAGTACTTTCGGTCGTATTAGTTGTACTAGTACCATTTACAGCTTCAGATTTGGCATCATCAGATTCATCGACCATCGGTCTAATAGGTGCAGGAGTTATAATGAATAGATACAGCAAGTATATATATAAAACAATGAAAGGGACGACATTTAGATGTAAAATGGTTGGTCTCTTTTATATAGGCCAACCGAGGCTATTGATTTAGATTGTACACCAACCGACCTAATCATAAAGATAATAATCTATTGTTAATAAAACATCCATCTATTTAGATATGTATGTATGTATGAATGTATATATTTATCTAATTGTAATGTCGCGTACTTACATATTATTATAGATATATAAATAATGGTATCAGTGTTACAAACAAATTTCACAGTTCTAAATGTTTCGTTTGTATTATTATTAATGGTGTGTTTGTGAAGTTGCAGAGTCATCAGCATAGACTTTTTAATTTATAAAAATTTTAATTTATTTATTTTGTTGCAGCTTTAAAAACTGAGTTTGTCAGTTTATAATTATTGTTGTTGTTGTTATTGCTGGTTGTTAACAAACAACTCGACTTATGTATATATTTCATTGTGTTGTGGGACCGAGTGAGGGATAAAGATGACCGCTCAAATTCGAAATAGTCATCTTGGGTAGTCTTAGATTGTCTTCAGTTCCCCATCTTTAAAATCTAGATGTTTCTCCTCATAAAGATAACAAATACCAAGCGCTTTTTGTATTTGATTTACTTAGTCCCTCCTCCCTCCTAAAGATTGAAACTTGAGTTAGCAGGGTATCTTAAGAATTAGTTCGAGAGTACATAGTTTAACTTCTGGAGGATAGACATGGGCAATGATTCAGTATCCTCCCCATAGTCATTTCCTCCAAAGGACCCATTACCAGCTGTTCAGTTCCTATAATCCTTGTTGGCCACAATGTAAATTCATTTAAAAATGCATTAGTAGCTATTGAATGAATAAAATACAACACACACACTTACACACAGCTTGAAATGGTTTAAAATGCTCAACAAAACTTTGAATGTTTTCTGGGGCTAACATTCTCCCTCAGAGATTTAAACTTTATTGCAGTGATCCACTATCAATGTTCTTTTAATAACTAAAATTGGTGTAATCTGATTGGATCTTATCCATCGTTTAATTAAATTTCTACATTTAATTTATATTTGTTTTGAATTTAATTTAACCTTCAATTTTGATTATAAATACAACTAACCATGGTTAGTTATTTGTTAAAAAGGTGGAACATTCATTTTCAATATATGTAGAACAATCGCCAAAGAAAAATATTTAGGTTGTTGATTATCTCTTAATGGTGTGCATTTGGAGGTTGTAGATCTCTTTTATATTCCCATAATAAGATTGGTACTTCTTTGACAAGTATAATACTCTTCAGCTGCTAAACCAATAAAACTTAAAACATACATGGACAAATAAAACAGAGGTTTTATAGATGCCATACAAAATGATAATACCAATAATAATATGATTTTATATGTAAGTAGTTATTAATAATTAATTAATTAAATTTCCAAAAACTAACTAAACATTATCATAATTACCATTGTTTTATAGTATTAATTAAATGAATCTACATATTGAGATGACAGTTTGAATATCCTGATATTGTGATTGTCAATATAATCATTATGGTTTATTCGATATCTAAATCATTATATATGAGAATAATATGTAGTTCTTTAATGTAGATCAAACAAATGGAAGGAATCAATTGTAATATAAATATTCAATTTACATATTATTTGGTATAATGAGGTACTATTGAAATTACGAATTATTCAGTGAAACCACCTCAAGAAATATAAAGGTAAATTAAGTATTTGATTAAATATAAATGAAATGATAACTAACATTCGTACGATCCTACAGAGCAAATGAAGTAAAAATAATATTTATAAAGCGTTTTAGGTTTTATTGCTTTATCAGTTGAACTATTATACTTGACAAAAACACTAATCAGATATCATCAAAAACATCAACTACACCAGTTATAAAGGAGATCTAGCCCATGTCACAATCAACCAACCACTGTCTTTTTTAAATATTTCCAATATCAATAATAAATAGTTCACATATCAATTCTTGTTTGTTTTTTTTTAGAAACTTATTACAATAGATAATCAATAAATAATAAACATTAATTTTATAAACTTCATAATCATTATGATAAATAATATTAAAATAAAATATATCTATATTTAATAACTTGTGATATTTATTTCTGAAATGATACCATAAAGTTTAATAATAAGTTTATAAATATTTATTTTGGAAAAATTGAGATAAAAAGTTGACGTCGATTCCATTGCAGAAAAGCTCACCTAGTATATTTAAGAATGATGTAATTTCATCGATTCCATTATTGTTAGATACAACTGTAGACTCTGGAAAGAAACCCTGAATATGTCTTTTATACTGAGAAATGGGTGCAATCTCTAAGAATATATAATCTTGAATTGGAATATCCTTATCTAATCTAGCTAAGGTCTTCTCTACTAAGAAAGGCTCTCTTATATTTCTAAAGATATATTCTGCATCCACTTTATCTTGAGTTTCTCCTGAAACAGTAGAATACCATTTAATCGTAGATTTATCGGACTTAATATCTGAGAGACTAGATAAAATTTCATTTTGAATTTGACTTTGAGCTCTTGAATGAACCATTCCAGGCAATGGTAAAATATAACAAGGAATATTAAATTGATTTTTAAATCGATCTTTAATCTCTAATGCTTTTTCATTATTTCCCTCCATAACTATAACTGTTGTATTGCATAATTTTCCTGCTACATCGTAATCATGATCATATAAAATTGATTTAATATTTTCCTCTGGACATCTCATTAACATTGTAAATCCATTGCCCATAATAGTGTTTTGATAAAAAAGATCTATAATATACTACTTCGACCAATTGTTCCATCGATAAACATCCAGTGGAATAAAAACAACCTATTTCACCAAAACTATAATAAGAGTTAATATAATAAAATACAATAAAAAATATATTAATATTTTTCATGTAAATACCTTACTCCTAATACTATGGATGGACTAACATTGAAAGTGTTTTAAAAAGATCAAACATTCCAACAAAGTAAAATAATAGTGCTGGCTGTGCGTTCATTTGATTATAGATTTCTTTTGATTTTGGTGGTATTAGTTTCAACTTATCCATAACACTGTATCCAAGGTATCTACTAAACATATTATCAATTGTATCAACTATTGACTTATATATTGGAAATTCTCTATATAGATCTCTTCCACTGTCCGAACTTTGAGCACCTTGACTTCCAAATACCATTATCGTTTTATTTTTAATTCTTTTCATATTGGACTCCAAAATATTGTTTTGTTCAAAGAAATCATTCCAGTCATGTGCAATTACAATCTTTCTAAATCTCCAAGTTTTTCCTATATTTCTTTGTAGAGATTTACAATGTTTCATAACAAATTCTCTAAATGGAAATCTATGTACTCCATTTAATTTTTAAATTCACTATTTCACTATTGATTGCTTCAATCGATTCATTTGATTGAAAAGGAACTATATATCTAATTTAATAAAATCCATATTAATATATGAACTAGTAGACAAGTTACTTTTTTAATTACTTTTTTAATTTAGATTCATTGATTTCCATTTTTTATAAATTAATTGTAGTTTAATTATATAATAGAAACTTAAATAATCCTTAAATATCTACATTTTCAAGGTAATAAAATATAGACTACTTTATTTCATAGTAATAAAAGTAAATTTCCATGATGAAAACAATTTTGTGCAAAACTAGTGATAATGATGTAATATGTGTAGATTTATAAATTGAGAAGACAATTTTCATATTTTGTAAAATATCAAAAATTACAAATAATTAACGTATATATATATCGGGATATTAAATGTATATTCCAACATTCCAATAGATAATATTTTAATGTAGATAAACATTGATAGTATTATATTTGATTTGAATAAAATTAATTTTTATTTAATATTGTACTGGTTTTACAATAATGTACATTAATAATGATAATACATTTAGTTGCTGTCAATTACTGTTGAAGAAGTATGGGCAGAGAATGAAGGAGAATGATACTTTCTAAATTTATGGGCAAGTGTGACATCCACCACCGAGGAGACCACCAACAGTACCCAAGACCACCACCGAGGAGACCACCAACAGTTCCGACGACGGCACCCAAATTGACATTGACATTGGCATCAATGTTAATTCCAAGAAACCACTACCACCACAACCACCACATGCAACATTGTTGGCAGATTGGGATGAGGCACCCTCCGATACCAGCACCAAATGAACTTCTGGTGATTGAAGATGGCTTAACGTTAACCATGGTTGAAAGAGATCCTATATTTATTTAAATATTTATTGGAAAAAATTAATCAAATTCATTATATAATATAAGTATTATTAATTATATTTACCTAAGATAGTCATTTTTTAAAGATAATTTGATTGTTTATTTAAGATATTTAAGATGTTAATTAATTTGTTTTGATGATGTAATAATCATTTGAAATCCAGTATTTTATAGTTTATCAAATCCATATTAATTAATATTTATTAATTGAAACTTAATATCTACTTCAATCTCAGATGTTAATTCATCATTTTAAGAGAATCTTCTCATTTGGAATGTAGTTTCTAACTATAATCAGTGAATTTT
>RCNN01000145.1:0-73368 GCA_003667245.1 Heterostelium multicystogenum | reverse complement strand
TACCCTTACCCTTACCTTACCCTTACCCTTACCCTTACCCTTACCCTTACCCTTACCCTTACCCTTACCCTTACCCTTACCCTCTACCCTCTACCCTCTACCCTCTACCCTCTACCCTCTACCCTCTACCCTCTACCCTCTACCCTCTACCCTCTACCCTCTACCCTCTACCCTCTACCCAAGTTACGCTTGCGGGTATTGGCTTTTACATAGGTATTTTTAGTTAAACTAAATCCACTTTATTTAAACCTAAAACAACCTGTTGACCTAATAATATATCTATCTATTAATGAAGACACTGATCCAAATCATCTGATGAGAAAACTGTATTAAATCCTCCATCATATACTTGATAAACTGTAACTAGATTGAATTGAGTTGAATTCCACCACTTATCATTCATGTTTGTTGTCTAATGCTAAACTAGAAAACTAGTCATTTCAGAGCTTGGATACTTCTTGCCGAGTGAAAGTGCATAGCCAACAGCTTGTTGAATACCATTCTGAAGACATCCATCCACTGTGAGTAAATATCGATCATCTGTGAGAGATTGAGTTAACTGCCTGTTCTTCTGAAGAAATCGATGCTGATGTGAGACACATATCATCCATGAGCTTGGAGATCCTGAAAACATTCCGATCTTGATATTATTGAACATTAAGTGAATCCTCTGTTTGTCTGAGATCGATACTGTCGGGACACATTCATTCTATTCAAAAGTACTCAAATCACTTATATCTATGAATAGTAGATTTGTCTTGGTGATACTCCAGACTTGAATTTATAATATCCAATCCTATATTCACCTATCTTGTCCGTGATGAACTTGACATAGTCACTTACTTACAAGTCATTACTGTGAGTATCTCGCATTTAACTGACTTGTGTGCTAGACTTCTAAAGGTTACATCAATAACCAAATTAACTCTTAGTTATCTTTTAAAACAAATTAATAACAACTCTTATAACAAAACTTCTTCGATGTTCAGCTTACTTAGTCGTTTATAGGTTGTAGTAATTAATCACAAATGCTTAGATACTTTGTCAAACGTTGATTCTACGATAAATATACTAAGTTGAGTGAGTTGTTATTAGGAATGTTACATTATAAATAATTGAATCTATACAAGTATTGCTATAACCAAGTAATAACTGATTATATTTATATCACTTGATAATAGCAATACTTGTTCGTAAAAAACAAGTGAAATGTGGTGTATGCGAAAAAGTAAAAAAATGAATTTTGAAACAAACAAGTGAAGTTGGAATGTGTGAGTGAAGTGATTGTTGATCTAAAATACAAAGATATACAACAAGATTGATCTGGTGATCTACAAAACAGTGTGTGAGTGGGTGATGCAAAGATTAGAAAATTGATGGACTCTCTTAGACACCATGAACATCAAGTTCGGCAAACTTTGATGTTCATGGAGTTTCCCGGTGCCAACCACGCGGAGGTGGAGTCCTACTGGCACCACAGTGGCTTACACACTCCCTCCTCCAAAGACCAAGAGCATCTTTGTGAGTGTGTAACCATAAGAATCCAAGTCCCACTTGATTCTTATGTCAAGGTCGAAGATGAATATGAGCCGAGATATCAAAGGAAACTGTCTCAATTAAATGCCGATTTAATGAGTACATATTCATCTTTCCATCACAGTCTAACCTCCCCTCCTGCAACTCAAGGATCTTAAGTTAGACCGATTCCCAGTGATGTGGTGTTTGTCAAAGTATGTTATGACAAACACAAACAAGTATGAATAGTATTTTGGTCACTCTTTCCAGAGGCTTCTTTTCTTGATCCACAGATTTAATCCTAGGTTGTTGCTTGACCTTTTTAACTTCCAATTAATATTATTTAAGTATAGTATTATAATATACATACGCCAGATGAAATAGTATGATTTATGAATCTGTTATTGATGCTTGGTACCTCTAACCTTCTTTTAGTCACTCTTTCCAGAGGCTTCTTTTCTTGATCCAAATCTTCACTTGGAATCTGCTTGGCCTGTATTTATCTAATTAATAAATAATTATTGATATCAATAATCTACATACGTTTGATGATACTGTAGGATTCATATATCTTTTGTTGATGCTTGGTACAGCTAACTCTCTATGGGCAACTCTTTCCAGAGGTTTATTTCCTTGATCCAAACCTTTATTTGGAATCTGTTTGGCCTTTAAATATTAATTAATAATTTAAATTAATAATTAAAGAGTATTTTCACTTAACATACCAGTGATGAAACTGTTGGATTTATATAATGTTCCATAATGTTTGGAACAGATATCTTTCTTCTAATTACATTTGGCAACATGACTGGAGCAATTGGTGTACTATTTTTAATAATCTTTGCCTTCGAAGATTCTGTTGGCATCATGAAATATCTATATTGTTGTTGAAGTGGCTGTTGTTGTGGTTGATTCACTTTGGTTACAAGTGAAAAATCTACATTCTCTAATTTAGTAATACTAGCGTTGTATCTTGACTCTTGGAGAACCATGCTTTTACTATAATATTTGTGTATATTTAAATAATTATTCATATTTATAACTCTTGTAAAAATGATTGATAATTAAATCTATAAATAATGATAAATCTAAAATTAATTAATTAACTGTAGATAATAAAAGATATTATTAAATAATTTGTTTAATTCTATCTTAAAACTAAAATGAGTTTAGTTTAGAGTTTATATATCAAAGCAGCTTGTAATTTTTAATTTAAATTTACATTCAAATTGGATAACCGTTATAATATTTAAACATCAAGTATATTTTATCATGATGAAGTTGTTGTTGTTGTTGAATTCTGTAACAGTATTAGTATTGTTATATTTGAAACATATTCCAATCTGAGAACATTGGTATGCTATTAAAATGAAATTCAAACTATTGAAACATTCAAATTTTTATTAAATATATATTTCTTTGCATTTATCTAATTATCATCACAATCAACCGTTGATATAATAGTTGTGAAATGGAAGAGAAATGTCCATAGTCTATTGGTGTTGATAGCTGAATATCATTAGACCTGTCTATGAATCTTGATTGATGTTAAAACCTTTCTGTGGAATACCACTAAGAGATGTTTGAGGAGAGCTATCTACTTTGAATTTATAGTTGTTGACAAAATGAAAATAGATGATTGAGATTTACTTTGATTCTACGATGAGACTCTATTGAGACTTCTATAATTGTGTCGAAAATGAATGTTATTGATATTAATAGAAAAATTAGCTTCATCATTAAGAATAGCTTCAGTGTATATTATATTTGACTTAAAACCTTTGTGAATACTGATTGAGATCATCGTTTGATGAAAATTTATAAGAGGATTGACACTTTGTTTGAGAACTTGGTTTCTTTATGATTTTCTTCAAGTGTGGTCAATTATCGTTATCAATAATACTATTTTTTGCAGTAGATGAAAGCTAAAATATATTGTGGCGTTTCATAGGTCAACGTCATCAAACTCCATTGACATTATCCAGGTTTTTCCTTGCGTACCACATTAATTGATCTTCCTTTGAACCCTGACGCTTTGGTTGCATCTTTCCTAATTGTGGGCTTATTCAACTTGTTCTTTTGTTTGAGTCCAATCGTGACTTTAACAAGAAGTAATCAATTTGAATCCCAGAAGAACCAGTTAACAGTCTTGAAGATCGGAGTTCTTGGGACAACAAGGAATCCAATGACTCTATAGAATAATCTATTAAATATTAAAAATACAAATAAATATTAATGGAATGTTTCTTAGATTGTTTGAACATTTTGAGTGTTGATTCTTTTTTTTAAATTGAAATTTTAATTGTATTAAAAGAATTGTCAGTTTGCTGAATTTTGATTGAGTATGTTTTAAAAGACATATCATGACAGACATGAATTATTTTAACATTATTACGTTCTGATAATACCGATTCGTCTGGGTTGGTTGTAAAATTGATGACCCATGCTTCATTTGATTTGGCAATTGATTGATAGTAATCTGATGTTCTTTTAATTTGTTCAAGAATGCCAGTGCGATTAACATGAGCAACAAGTTCAAGAAGGCAAGTCCACGGAGGTGTGTTTGAGCGATCTGTTATCTTTAGATCACATCTCTTGTGATTGCTGTTTGGAATTGGAACATTGATGTTTGTTGAGATAGTGACTATTGATGGAGCCCATCTTTGAAATATTGATATAATATCAGTGTGGTAGACACCCTCACATGGAACCAAAATACCATCTGGCGATGGCTTGCTTGAATGGATTGTTGCTTGCAGAAAATGAACAGGGTAAAATTTTTTGACTATTGAACATATAAGAAAAGGAATGTCGACCCCATTCCTGGAGATTGGGAACAGTTCTTTGGGTGAACTCTGAAAGACAGATATCTCTGTGATGAACGACAATAGCAATTGATAGATTGCGGGTGATTTAATATTGTAACCATTAGTTCCAATTTCTGCTAATCCTTCAGAAACTAGCATATCTAAAATATCTTCACCACCATGGAGGCGGATTTGGTTGGGTGAATAATTGAGGAGCATTAAAATTATGTTTAACATCTTTTCATGTTGCGTTGTAGAAGGAAAGTCACCATCTTTTATAATTTCCCTGATTCGACTGGTTGTACCATATGATTTCATTGTTTCAGGTAGCTCAGGCGTCTTATTGTTCCACTCTTTCCATGTGACTGTCTTTCCAGGACTTGACAATTGTTCATCAAGAAATTTTCCAAATAAGCAAATCAATCCAGCATGGCCTTTAGTTCGAATGTAAATATCTCTGACAATACCATTTTCTAGTGTAACAAAAGATTCTTTTTGGAACATTTGGAAAAGAGTACATGTTTCTTCAAAAGAAAAATTTGGAAATGCCTCATGAATATTCCAAAGAGAATCAACTCTGGGGTCTGATAAGAGTGACAATGCTAAATGGTCCAACTGCAACCAAAGACTGAATGGAACTTTCTTTAGTATCTCTTAAACCTCGAAAAGCTCTTAGAATGTCGGTGATTGTTTCTTTATAGCAGAAATGATAGATACGGTCAAATTCATCTAGAATGAGGAGAATTCTTTTTGGAAAAGTGTTGGGAGTTATAAATATTGCCCTAAAATCAGATGTGTTGTTAATATTATTATTCTTAAATAAAGCTGGATATCTTCGGCACAAATCTCTGCCAATTGCTGAAAAGAAAAGATCATGGTGGACAAACATTTCACGAGAAATACCTTGCAAAGTAACACTAATCATCATAAGTAAGGAGAAGATGAGATATTATAATTGGTACTTACTATAAGCTAATATAATTGGATAAGTGATACATTATACTTTGTATCATAGTACTTTTTCCAGATGATCTAGCCCCATGAACCATTAGAAATGTTCCCCTTTCGATATGACTAATTATTGAAACAGCTTTTGTTAATGGATCAATCCAGAAGTATTTTGCACTATCCTCAGGTCTCATGAAACCATTTGTGCTGAAAGTTCTCTTAACGAATGAAATACCACGGCGAATAATGTTAGTTGGGTATACTGAGGAATTAATATTAGAAATGTAAATTATATTATTGTTGATGAAGAGGAGTGATGTAAAGATTATATAGGAGATATAACAAAAGAGGAAAAAGTGGAGGGAAAGAAAAGAAGGTAAAGGAAAGAATTGTTAGTATTGAATCGAGATTGAAAAGATGTTGTTTTTACTTACGTGGGACTGATTCACCAACAGTTAGCAAGAATCTGAAGCTATTGGGCAGGGATGATGTGATGGCGACATCGACCCCTTCGTATTTAAGGATGAGGGCATCGGAGTTTGGAATGTTGAAAGTCTTGCGAATGGCATCCTCTATGTCTTTCAGAGACACCTCACCAAACCACTTCACTTGTTTGGTCGAGTCTTTGAATGTAATGTTGATTGTGGTCATGTAGATTAAGAAAAAAGATATATATATATATATATAATAATATTGACAAATAAAAATACAAATGAAAGTACTTAGTCTTAAAGGAGCATAAATACATGAAATTATAAATTAGTTCAAAATTCAATAAATAAATAAAAATTTGTATGTTTTATTAGTTTGAATTTAACATTAAAAAATTCCAGGAAGAGTTATTATCTTTTGTGAAACTGTCAACAATGATATTAATTGGGTTGAGATACAAAACGATATCATCTCAATCATCCGTTGTTGTGATCTATGTGAAATGGAAGCAAACTGTACACCACCGCTATTTGATAGAATGAATGAAATATTATGAGTTGTTAATAGCTGATTACCAAGATCATCGCTATATTATATAAAGAGCTAAATTCAAAATTAAATTAATCTTTTTTGAATTATTGTTTATTTAAGCATTCTTTTTCTTGTTTGGGTTATTCTTCTTCTTCTTATGGTTAGTTTGGCTGTCAAATTGTTTTAATGAAGTTAAATCAACATAACTTGAGACAACTTCTCGCTTGAGATCATGCCCCAAAAAGAATACTCTGTTGCCAGACAAATCCTGAAACTGGTGTCATATCATGGAATGAGTCTATTTTTTATGAGAGATAAATTAGATGGATACACTATTAAGTAGTATTAGTATTTAATAGACATTTCTAGGATTTTTGTTTTAGAAACTTACATTTTTCAGATTCAGTTTTAAACCATCGAAAACTATCATAAATTATGCTACCAGATTTGGACAGGACGTTGAATGATTCCCTTGACATTGTAACCAATAAGGGACCAGAAGATTGATAGAAAGGCAAAACATCATTATTGGGGACACCAGTTTTTTCAATTCTTCAAGCCAGTCCTTTACTTGGTTGTTGTTCCATTTTTCTGGCTCAATATTTTTGAAAGACATGAATATTTAAATATTTAAATTATTTAATCAAAAGTAATAAATAATAAAAGTAAATTTAAATAAGAATTAAAAGAAAACAAAAGATTCTCATCATTTATTAGTCATTAAGATAAATTCATAGTATTTTTTTATTAGCATTGGCATTAGCATTGTCTCTTTTGTTTTTTTTAATACTTAAATAATCTTCAATAATCATTCTTTCTGGATAGAAGTATACAATGCAAATCTTGAGTCAAAATAATCTATTCTATAATTGATAAACATTAAATTGATTTTAGTCTAACAAATTATGATTTTTTTTGCTGTCAATTCTTAATTATATCTTTTAATGAATAGTTGTTAGAAATTGATCAAGTTTTTAATTTATTGACCAGGTCCTTGATAAACTTTATGAAGTGTTGAAAGCTTCTCAGGACTCAATTTGTAATGTCTTCTGATTTAATGTTTGAATGTAATATTTCAAAAACAGTCCATAATTCTCGAAGTATCTTTTGAGAAGCTTGACATCATCGTCTGATGTTGAGGGAAGACATTCTATTAGAGATTTCTGGTAGAAGACCATGTCGGGAGTCTTCAGAAAGAGTTTCTTCTAGTTTCCTCTTTCTAGAGTTAATCTCCTGGACTAGTTGCTTCATGGAGTAATCTGCAAGAGAGTCTAACGTTTAAAGAATGAATGATTAAATATATTAGAACTACCTTGTCATATTTCTAATTACCAGGGGTTTGAGTGTGCAACTCCAATACTCTTTTTTTGGTTTGGAAGATCTAAATTAAATTAAACCAAGAAATGAGTGTAAGAAAAGAATTGTTAGTATTGAATGTAGACATGCCAATATATTATTTGTTACTTACTCTCAATGACAATAGGAAGTTGTTCTAGAACTCGGAGCACAGAATTGGCTTGGACAAGGGTAAATCCAACCTCCTTCAAGTTGGAGTGAGAGAGAGGGAGATCAGCTCCCTTGATAGCTTGCTGATGTAGTATCTTAGCTTGTTGAGTGATGTCCTCCTTGGTTTGATAAGTGAACCACTGAAAGAGTTGATTTTTGGACCAGTTCTTGTAGTCGCTGATATCCATTTGATATGAAAGAATACAGATGTGAATGTTAAGGTAGTTAAAGAAAAAGATGTAGTTATAATGAGAAAGTATTTGATTAGATAAATTAAAAATTGAATGAATCATAAATAACTATAATAAAAAGTATAAGAAAATAAGATAAGAGAAATGGAAAGAATTGGAAAGAAAAATTTGAGTAATGAAAATAATAATTATTTCATTTGCATGTTTATTTAAGTCGAAACTTAATGGCAACCAGCATTGCATCTATGAATTTGGTCTACACACATGTAGAAGTTGTTGGTAGGATTTTGACGATAGGAATTATAACAGTTGTTGAAATCTCTGTAGCAATTTTCAACACATTGATGGTTGGCTGAAACTGCGGCAATTAAGACCAAAGCAAAGAAGACAAAAGCTAAGAATTTGTTCATTTTCAAATAGTTTAGTTTTAAAGTATTTAAATATTAATTTGTTGGTTTATGAATTCCAACTGTTTAACTATTTATAGTTTAGAATAGAAATCTAAAAGCAAAACATTTCAGTAGAAACTACGATTACATTTTAATGAAAGAATCTCTAATGATAATTTAATTATCTTATTAATAATAGGTATCCAAAAATATTATTATTTAATCTATAATAATATTATCAGATCGATATATAACATGAAACATATTTAAAATTAATGAAAAATTCAATTCATAATTCAAATGAATTTTTAACAGAATAGATAATAAAATAGATCTATCTAAAGGTATTTTAAACAACAATAGTTTCATTTTATCCAATATAAACATAACTTGATTGATTATTCATATGTAGTATTAATGACAATAAATCTGGGGAATTCAAGATTACTGCTTACATGTACCATCTCAAAATTATTGAAGTCATTATTTGACTATTTTCGTCCACAAGGCTATTACTACACCATTCTAGGTAGAAGTTGCTTTGCCTCTCTTCTTCATTTATATACATTGACTTTTTTAACAAAATTGATTCATCTACCACACCAATATCAAGTTGACTTACCCCTTTTTTCTTTAGAGTTTAGTAATTCTTAAATGGTCTTCTGAATAATGAAACATAATTACAATTACCTATGATAAATTATGCTAATTCTTCTCAATATTTATTCAATTTAAACAGTTTAGTTTGTCATAAAATTTTAGTTTCTAATGTTTGTTTAAAACTCAAAGCAGATTGTAGTCTGAAAGATGTTTAAGTTGAAAGGTTCTATTGTATTTCTTTGTCTGCATTACAGATTGTAAGATTGATAAGTGAGACACTATTCCGATGGTGCATAGAGAAAATAGTTGTTGATTTTTTTGTTGGTTTTGATTGACATGAATTGATTTTTTGAACAGAGAATGTTTATGAATAACAATTATGAAGAGTAATGCCTAAATAATCCTTCATTTTACTCTGACCTATAATCAATTAAAAACTACATGCTTATGTGGTTATTTACTGTTTTATGAAGCCTTTTATTTGTGGTGTTAGTTCCTCACACAAGTCTATGAAATCCAAAGTATCAACGTAAGCTGCTGTCTTTAAATCTGCTGATTTAGTGATTATTTGTTCACCCCATCACATGACATCCTCTGTCCTTATTATTTTCTACTCGGAGAATTTGATTTGGTATGATTGTTCACCTGAAGAAACAATCTAATAAGAAAAAATACATATTAGTTATCAATGTTTTTTATCAATGAATATTATTACATACCAAAACACCTGATGATTCAAGATCAAATTTAATTTGAATTTTACTTTGCCCCTTGGGAGCAGGTGTAATATCAAAAATAAATCTGGCAATCAATTTACATTGCGATGTGAAAGGTGAGTTTCCTTGGAAAATAGAAAGATGGATGTGTTTTTGTTGGTCCTGATCGTTGACCAATGAAAATACTCTCTTGGATGGAACACGAGTTTGTTCAGGAATAATAGGTATCATATTACCAGAAGCATCCTCAATTCCAATGGTTGACTCTATGACATCTATTGGTAACGGAAGTCCAGTAGCCACTTTTTTTTCTGATAACGATGAACCATGCTGTTGTAAAAGAGATGCCTGAATTGTTGCACCATAGCATACCACTTCCTCTGGTGGAATAGAAACCAATAGCTCCACTTTTGAATCAAAATAATTTGTAACAACGGATTTGACAGCTGGAATTGAAGAACCTCCACCAACTAAAATGATTCTATCGATTTGCTCTTTTGTAACTTTTGATTGTTGAAGAGCAGACTCAATGGTTCTCTTGCAACCACGAATCAAATCACCAGCCAAATCCTCAAACTTGGCTCGACTTACATTGGTAAAAAAGTCACGTCCATCAAACAAACTATCCATTTCTATTGAGGCCTGTGGCATTTTGGAAAGATTCTTCTTTGCTCTCTCTGAAGCACTTTTTAATTTTGAAACGGATCTTGCGTTTTCAGTCAAATCGAGTCCTCTGTATTTTCTTCCAAACTCTGCTGAGAGATGACGCAACAACACTTGATCGAATGCCTCACCTGAGAGCGAATGATCATCTACATTTGATAGGGTGGAGATGGTTCGATTGGCAATAGAAAGTACAGAAACAGAGAGTCCGGTTCCTCCTAAATCAAAAATCATCACTTTCAAAGGCTGATCATGTTGGTCGAGTTGATAAGCAAGAGCGACTGCAGAATGCTCACTGATTAAACGAACAACATTCAAACCAGCTTGTTGGGCAGCTTCTTTAATTGCACGACGTTGTGCCTCTGAGAACTCCGACGGAACTGTAATAATAGCACGCTTAACAGGTGAACCTACATTGTTTTCTGCAGTGGTCTTTATCTGTGAGAGAATCAAGGAAGCAACTTCGACTGGTGTTACAAATGTTGTTTTTCCACGATATTGTACTTCAATGGATACGGGTTTATCTTGACCACCATCTATAACTTTAAATGGTAGTTTCTTTATCTCTTTCTGTGAATTTCGTAGACAATATAGCGTTTATTAATAAGGGTGCTCATCAGATTTATAAACGACCGAACGATGATATATACTTGTAGTAAATGATCATTATAGGATAAGCCTAATAGCTTTTTGATGTCAAAAATGGTGTTCTGTGGATTTCTATCGATTTGACCTTTAGCTTCATCACCAACGAGTCTGTCTTCATTGACATAGGCAACCATCGATGGAGTAGTCCTGTTACCTTGTTGATTTGGACATATCTCTACTCTGTCATTTTTCATAACACCAACACAACAGTTGTGGGCACCAAAGTCGATTGCGATAATTGGTGCACTATTATTTTCTTTTGGCTCAGTTGACTTTGGGGGCATATTGTGTGTCGTAGAAATAGATAGATACAAAGAACCAAAACGAATTCAACACTCTAAATTGAAATTAGTTCGTCGTCGTCGTTTTTGAATAGTTGTCATTTGAGTGCAAAAAAAATATTGTGGTTTTTCAGTTTTTTTAAACTTTATTGATTTTTATTAAATTATTTATGATTTGTTGTTGTTTGGTTGTTGTTGATTACAAAAGATATATTTATAGAGTAATAATGAATAATGAGAATACACAGCTAATTCCTCCTTTTAGATTTGCAATCATTGAAGAAGGTCTTTATAGAGGTTCATATCCTACAGAAAAGAATTTGAGATTCCTTAAAAGGTATTGATACTTTGAATAGGTGTCTATATTATAGAAGCCACTGAACATCTCCACTAAATTCATTAATATTATACAAATCTTGTGTAGATTGAAACTAAAGACCATTGTATCATTGACACCAAAGCCACCTTTGAAACCTTTTCTAAACTTTTGTGAACGTTATAACACTACTAGCAAACACTTTCCTGTTTCTAAATTTAAAGATGATGTAACAATCTCAGCTTCCCAAGTCGTACAGTTACTTGAGGTAAGTGCTTTCATCCTCTGATATCTATTGTCTTCTTCTTATTTATTAATGCTAATCAATGTATAGCTTATGATAGATCCAGCCAATCTTCCATTGTATTGCCATTGCTTGGATGGTGCAAATGTTACTGGTACTATATTTATGTGTTTACGTAAAGTACAGAATTGGAATCTCTCTGCTATCATCTCAGAGTTCACAAGATTCACTCGTGGCAGTTGTATATCATCATCAGAGTCAGAGTTTGTAGAGACCTTCAAGGCTGAGCTTGATATTCCACTCACGATCCCTAATTGGCTGTGGCAGGGTGTGAGAATGACAAAACACCCTACTTTGAAACTTCGTCTAGTTGGTCCATCTCCGACACACCAACACCACCCGCAACACCAACAACAACTTCAACAACAAATCACAGTTGGAGGAGCATTCGCATTAGTCAACTATGTTAATGGTAGTGTTTCACCAACTATTAATAGTCCAACTACAGTAACAGGTTCCCAACAATCTTTACAACAAAATGCTGCAGTATCACCCTTAGCCAGTGGTACAAATTCCAAAGTAAGCAGCTCAATCGTAACAAGTGAAAAGAATGGTTTGGGTAATCCACAACTGACTGTACAAATAAATAACAACACCAACAACATAGTATCAACTAAAACACCGACACTAAATGCAATAGGATCATCTACAAGCAATCCTTTGACACCATCTAGTAACTCCATAATCCCAAATATATCAACACTCCTACCATCTACAGGTAGTTCTGCCCATCCAAAGGACAAAGAAAAAGATAAGAAGAAAAAGATTGAAGATATAAAACTGCAATTCGATGCAGGTAAATTCAATCAGGTAGTAGACTCAAAATCACTTGATGCACTTTCTCTTGAACGCCTCCCATCATCAACCCTTCCGATTACCTCCAACTCTGTTAGCAACACCGCAGTAGCAACACCAACTGCAAACAGAACATTACTTCAGACATCTTCTGAGGTAGCATTTACAAACATCAACCTACTTCAAAATTTGAATATTGCAAGGCAACAAAACAATGATCAATAATAATAATAAATATAATGTACGACTCAAAAGATTTGGCAAAGGTTATATTTTGTTTAGTTTTTGTTTTTTGAGTTATTTTTCTCGATTACTTTTTTTTGGAAGCAATCAATACATTCAGATGTAATAATCTCACAATCTTCAACAAATTCTAAATCGCTCAAGAAAGCCAAGTGGCTCCTATTTAAATAAACATTGTCAATGGGTAAAAAAAAAGAAGTCTTCTACATCAACAAATGTTGCTCCGTCAGAAAGTAACATCGATATAAACGAAAGCAAAACGTTTGATCCATTACAAAATTTAGATAATAAACAATTAGATATATTCAAACAGTTTAAAGAGAAACTAAATGAGTTGGAATTAACTGACAAAGAAGTAGGTACTTCTTATTTTATATCAAAATAGAGTCTGAATCTTACAACTGTACCATTAAAAGAAACAATGGATAGATGATATGATGATTATTAGATACTTACGTGCTCGAGAATATGATTTACAAGCATCTTTCAACCTATTAAAGAATACACTCGAGTGGAGGAAAAAATATAAACCCGATGAAATTACTGGTACGTACCTATAAGTATTGTTGTTACATCATATTTCAAACAATTAATGTTGCTTTGTTTTTCAATGTAGCCGAGCATTTAAGTTATGAGGCGTCAACAGGTAAACAGTATTGCAATGGAAAAACAAAAGATGGAAAACCAGCAATTTATATGCGACCAGTTCGAGAAAACACAAAAAACTATGAAAGACAAATTCAGCTACTTGTGTACACACTTGAACGTGCCATTCAACAGATAGAGAGATCAAATGAGACTGGCATCGAACAACTTGCCATTGTAATTGACTTTAATGGATATTCCCTTTTCAATGCACCACCACTCTCAGTGGCTAAACAAACACTCGAAATTCTCTCAGATCACTACCCAGAACGTTTAGGAACAGCTTTTGTTGTAGACCCACCAATGATTTTTAATATTCTCTACAACGCAATCATCCCCTTCGTCAATCCAAACACAGCCAAGAAGATTGTGTTTGTCAAAGGTGAAAAGGCCAAACAAAAGATCATGCAAGAACACTTTGACCTTGATCAGCTTGAACGTCCACACACTGGCACCTCGTCGTTTGAATATGATCACAATATATTTTGGAGAAATGAAATCATTTTGGATCGTCAGAAACATCAGCTGCCACCACTGTCAGACGAAGAATTACATATAATTTTAACAAAAAAAAGATTAATTTCTTTGATTCTTTAAATATAATGGTACATTTTATTATAATAATAATAATAGTAACTCCAACATTTTCAGACCCCACCATTCATTTTATGAGAAAAACGATCACCCACCAAACAGTGTCTTGTTCAGTTTTAATTTATTTTTAATTTATTTTTATTGCATGCAAACATATTAAAAGTAATGAATTTCATTTTTTTTGAGTTTATTTACTTAACATCTCTCTATCATATTTATTCTCTAACTCTAGATAATAATAATGAGTCAACCACCAGCAGTTCCTCCAAAACCAAATTCCCAAAATCCAACAACAACAACAACAACAGGAGCCTATCCTCCACAAGGATATCCTCCACAACAACCTGGTGCTTACCCTCAACAAGGATATCCACCACCCCAACATGGTTATCCTCAACAAGGATACCCTCCACCCCAACATGGTTATCCTCCTCAGCAAGGATATCCTCCACAACAGCCCGGCGCTTACCCTCAGCAAGGATATCCCCCACAGCCTGGATACCCACCCCAACAACCTGGTGCTTATCCTCCACAACACGGTTATCCTCCACAGCAACCTGGAGGATATCCACCACAACATGGATACCCACCTCAAGGATATCCTCCACAGCCTGGATACCCACCACAACCTGGATATCCGCCACAACCTGGATACCCACCACAACAACCCGGAGCATATCCACCACAACCGGCACCTGGCGCTACCAAACAAGGAACTAAGCTTATTACTCCAGTCGGTTGCAAATTTGTATCAGCTCCACTCTCACATCTTAATGTTAGAATCATTTCGGCTAAGAATCTAATTGCAGCCGATGTAAATGGTAAATCAGATCCTTATGCAAGAATTTAAAGTTCCAACTCTATCAAAATCATATTCTACCAAGGTTATACAAAAGAATTTAAATCCAGTTTGGAATGGTAAGTCGATCACAATTCTATCCAACAAATATTGTTTTAATCTAATTGTTTCCTCTTAAAGAATCATTCCAGGTAGATGTTTTCTAATTCTATGTATGATGTAATTACAATCGAAGTATATGATAAAGACGCGGTCGGATCAGATGATTTAATTGGGTATGTTGCCATTGATCCTGCAATTCTACCAAAAGGAATTGAAGTTACAACTTGGGAAAAGTTGAGCTTTGTACCACAATGGTGAGATACAAATTGCTTTGACTGCCATAAACTTCGGACTTGAGGCTATCCCTCCAACCTATGCACAGGAATATATCAACTACAGACAATCCTTACCATCTGTCAGTAAGAAAGGAATGGAAAAAGCTAAATCAAAGAGTCACACCAAAAAAGCAAAGGCAGGTTAAAAAAGTTAAGGAAGCCGGACCTTACACAGGTAAAGCACCACCCCATGGATATAGTATTGCAAATGGTTGGGTAAAGAAGAATCCATCAATTGGAGAACAAACAACAAAAGCAATTGGCAGTGGATTAAAATCATTCAAAAAGTTTTGTTGACAAACTATAATTATATATAAACTAATCAACAATAGCCAAATAAAATTAAATGTAGTTTAAATTGTATTAAATTAATTAAAATTAATAACAAATTTGGTGCAACCTGAAATTGCAGGTTAGTTTAAACACCATTTGTTGTGTGATTGATTGATATTGTATTTTTAGCGGCTTGCTTTTTCTTCAGTTGAGCCAAAATCCACCAGCACCTCTACCAGTATCCTCTAGCATATCACCAGTAACCTCAACAACTTGGAAGTGGACTATTGGCCTTGGGATCATCTGGAATCCACAAAATGGAAGTTGAATATCTGGGGCAGTTGGATCAATTTTTGTCAACGCTATCATAATAGAGCCAACATACGCACGATCAATAATACCAACGCTGTTTGCCAACATGTATCCACTCTTGCTCAATGAAGAACGCGGTACAACATCCATATAGTAACCAGCAGGAGGACGAACTTTTGATGCAAGTATCATACAATTTTGTCATTGGACCAAATGATCTGACTTCCTTGATGATGGTTAAATCATAACCACTATCACTTGCTCTTGACTTTGATGGAACAACAGCATCTTTGGAGGTTCTCATAATGCAAAATGTTGGATCATCTCTATTTTGTTGTTGTTGAACTATTGTTGAGGACCAAATGCACAAATCCATATATCTGTTGTATTTTCTTGAAAAATGATAAGAGCTACCATCATAAATCTTTGCCAAGAAGTCAAGGGCATTGACAACCACTCCACTCGGCAGAGTTTGAAATATCAGTTCTATCCGATGGCACATCAACAAGCTTGACAATGGACTCGAGCAACTCTTTGGAATTGGATGATAATAATACGCGTGGAGCTTGTTGTAAAATAGCGCCATTACCGTCAAAAAATCCACGTGCAAAAGCTAGTGCTAACGACTTTGCTTCTAATTGCTGAGGAAACAAAGCACAAGTACTCTTTGATGCAGAATCGCTAACTTGGAGATGTCTACAAACATCGGAGATTATTTGCTTGGATTTTATAGTAATCTCTGAGTTGGAGATTGGAATTTCTGGAGACAAAATATCTCTTAAACTTCCAAGTGAATCCTCATCGTCTTTGATTGCTTTGATAGTGATAGTTTCACCGTTGATGATTGTACCATCGCTAGCCAGCCAACCCAAGAGGTAGGACTTTGCCTCTGTATTGATTGTCGATAAGATATTGTCGTCAAAATTGAATTCAGTATTGGTGGATTGTTGACCAAAACGAGAGCAATGGATGCAAATGATCTTTCCTTCGTTGTGTGCACGACCCAATACAGTGTCCTTGAATGGCATTTCGTACTGATTACAACATTTTTCAGAAAGTTTGAGATCACACTCAACTCTTACCATTTGGTGAGAACCAAGTGAAATACCGTTGGTATTACAAAGTACTGTCATTTGATATTACTATTATGTTATCTAACTGATTTGGACTATTCAGAAATATGAAAAGAACAAACATTTTGTTCAATTATACGATAAAGATAAACCAAAAAAAAAGGCGGCAAATACATTTCCAATAAATTTTTCTTTTTCAGTATAAAAAAATAACAAAAAATGAAAGAATTAAAATTCTCCAAGATTTGAATTCCTTATTTGTTCTATTGACTGACAAGCTGCTGAATGTATTATCTAATTATCATAGTTCAAAAGCTCATGCACTTTGTTCAAGTCCAACTTCAAAAACACAAATAACATGTCTATAATTAAAAATAAATTATTTAAAATCAAATGATCAAAATTAAAAAACCATTTTTAATTAATAATTATTATTATTATTATTATTTTTTGAATTTAATTTTATTTTTAATTTTAATAATAATAAATAGATAAACTCAATAAAGGTTCTTTTTTTTCATTTCTTAACAATATAGGAAACAAGAGATTACCTATTTCATAGTAAATGTCAAAGCTACCAGACTATTATAAGATATTAGAGATAGATAGCAATGCAGACGCTGAAACTATAAAGAAAGCCTACAAGAAAATGGTATGTACATCCTTGTTTCTACTATCATGTTGCCTTTCGAATGTTCGTGCTTATAAATGCATTGATATATATAATTTAGGCTTTGAAATATCACCCTGATAGGAATAGAGGTGGTACAAAAGAAAAGGATTCAGAGGAAACATTCAAATTAGTATCAGAGGCATATGCTATATTATCTGACCCCGAAAAGAGAAGAGAATATGATGCTGCAATGCGTGGTGTGGGTGTTGGAGGCTTCGATCATGATATAAGATTTACTCGCCACACAATGAATCCCGACGAAGTCTTTACTATGTTCAATCAATTCTTTGGTAAACAGTTTTCACATCACCATCACTCTCCATTTTCGTCGTTTCACCACGGTGTTGGTGTACCTCCATCGGTAGACCCCTTTGCTTCTCCTTTTTTCGAGAACTTTTTTAATGGTGGATCCTCCTCACGTTCACCATTCTCTGCGCACCATCATAGTAGATCTCATAACCACAATACACATAATATACATGTTGATGATGACGAAGATATGGATAATATAAATGGTAATGGAATGAACGGACAACCCATTCGAATACATCATAAGCTATCACTGTTTCTCTCATTCAAAGAATCGGTGTATGGTACTGAGCGACAGATTCATTTTCCTATTAAAATTGAATGTGGACATTGTTTTAGGGAACAGGCTCATCTACAAAGGTTCGCGAATTTACAACATGCCAACGATGTAGTGGCAACGGCAGAGTCACCAATTTTCCTTTTAACATTCGTATGTGATGTGTGCAACGGTCAAGGTGTTCTCCTAAAGAATACATGTAATTTTTGTCATGGTGATGGGCTTTTATCTCAACAATATGAAGATTCCATATTGATACCAGCTGGAATATCAAATGGATCAACGTAAGTTGAAACGAAATATAAACATCTCCATTGCATTTACTAATCAGCGGCAATTCACAGGCAAACATCTATTTTCAAGATTAAGAGACCCAAATCAGCAAATTATGACGAACACGAATTACACATAAAGTTTACGGTGGAACAGAATCCATTCTTCCAGAGAGAAGGAAACAATGTTATTATAACGGTACCATTATCCACAACACAAGCCCTGTTTGGCTGTAAGATTGATGTACCAACCATTTACGGTAAAAACATACAAATAACCGTACCTTGTTATGAATCACAATCGAAATATGGTGTTGTTGTGCATAGACATGGCTTTAAAGATCCAGATGGTCTGAAAGTGGGTGACATGATATGTAACTTTAAACCAGAGTTCCCAACACTTAACAACCTAACACCAAGAGAAAAAGAACTATACAAAGAAATAGCGCAGATCGAACAAACAAGATTAACTAAGAATCAAACACAGTACTATGATTTTATGATCCAGTGGAATGGTGAGCAAGCTTCGCACAATCAAAAACATAGTAAAATTTAAATAAATTTATCTGTAAATATTGTACATTTCAATAATCTTTAATGATAATTTCTTATTGTACATATGAATGACCTGCAATAGAGGACAGTATATATAAACACTTTATACTTCTGTATTTTTTTAATAACAAATAGTAAAGATCATTAAATACATTTATCTCAAATAAATGAATCCGACTATCTAAAGTTTGGCATTTAATTGGCCATGTCTACCACTTCCTGATACAAAATTTGTTGCTCCGCTTAAACCTTCTGATTTCAATGACTTTAAACCTAACAGGAATTCATTTCGTATCGCATTGTTAAATTCTAGATCATACTGTTGATAGGCCGATATTCGGTCAGATTTCATACAGCTCTGAGGAAATGATCCAATTAGTTTTGCTAATTCAATAGCATGCTCCAACGCTTTACCTTTAGGTGCAATTCTATTAACCAATCCGCTTTTTCATTGGGAATCACAATCAGAAATCTAAACTACAATGAATGAAATCATTCAACTTACATATTATATGCTTCTTTTGTATCTACTGGACGACCTGTTAATATTAAATCCATGGCTCTTGATAATCCAATCAGTCTTGGTAATCTGATAGTTCCGCCATCGATTAGAGGAACACCAAAGCGTCTACAAAATACACCAAAAATTGAACCCTCTTCTGCCACACGCAAATCACACCAACAAGCCAACTCAAGTCCTCCTGCGACACAGTAGCCAGAGATTGCAGCTATCACTGGTTTGCTAAGGAGCATACGACTTGGACCCATGGGTCCATGACCTTCTATTGAAAGTGTATTTCTATTGTCAGGCGTGGTCATTGCCTTCAAATCAGCACCAGAACAAAACACATCCTCACCTCCATATAATATGGCGACTTTAAAAGCGTCATCTTTATCAAATCTTTCGAAATACTCAACCAATTTTTCGGCAGTACAACGATCCACCTAAGGTACGATGCGTATTAATAAAGAGAATAGAGATCGAAAAATGAAATACTCTCATACAGCATTTCTTCTCTCGGGTCTTGCTATGGTGATAACGACGACACCAAACTCGCTATAGGTTTTGAAGTCTGCAACTACAAGAAGATCTGAAACACTGTCTACTTCTCTATTCATAATTGTCTTTAACTAAAAGATATTTTGGAATCAAAATTTTGGCAATACTTAATAAACATTTTCAAAGTATTTGTGCTAATTTGAACAAAAGTATTTTAAGATTTTTATTTTAATTTAATAAATAAATCAACACAAAAAGATTTTTGGACAAAGGTCCCAACATAAAAAAATCAAAAGAAAAAAAAAATCAAAAAATCAAACAAAACAACTTTTCTAACTTTAATTAGATCTCGATGGTGTTGATTTCTTTTGGTGAATAGAATCTGTTTGATACATAGAAACAAACAAATAGAATAGAAATTAAGATTAAGATCATTAGTATCTATTAGTTTTATTTCTAGTTTTAGAACTTCTCTCTTTTATCAGTAAGTATCATAGTTGTTATCTTGACTTTGTGAAGAATTTTACATCATCCAACCTCCAACCCACCCATCAACCAACCAACAACACTATTCCTAAAATACATCAAGTTATTATTATATAGGAAATTTAGATGCTTATAGCTAATAAATATAATTAGATCCAATCTCAACCTGACAGAGTTCTTTTTTGTTTTTGTTTTGTATTTTTGTTTTTGATAAAGTTCATCATCAAAATCTTTCATTGAAACAATATGATTTTGTAATTTGTAAAAATGTGAGTTCAAATTTTAGCTTAACTGTTTGTAAAGCCTGAACTTTCATCAACTCTATCACTCACTCCTCATTATCGACAACACAATTCACTATCCAATGTAAAATATTGTAATATTAGCTGTACAAATAATTAACCTCAATTATAATTAATAACTTAGTTCTTTAATCTTCATTGTACTATAGTCAAATCCTATCCAACCAACAATAACAATAACAACAACAACCACCCCACCACCACTAAATATATATTATATTATAGTTTCATATTTACGATGCATGGAACTTTAGAAAATCAATCAGCTGTTACACCGAATCAAGTTGAATTGAGTGATCCAGATTCTGGTTTGACCACACCGTTTACTTCTCCGACACTGACTTTGGAAAATGGATCATTCACCGACAGTGATATTCTAACCACTGCTGTGGCAACAATAACAGTAGTCTCACTAGTACCACCGCTTTAAATGGTGGCTGTTGTTCCAGTGGAAATAGTGTCACTAATAATCAAGATGGATCAATTGATACAAAAAAGTACCATTACAATCAATGATAGTAGCAACAATAGTATCGGAGATTTACTGTCGCAACCTAATGGACAAGAGACTAATGGAACACCATTGACATTGGATGATTTGCTTCAGTCAATGTGTCGTGAAATACATTCTTATCTCTATGTTGGTGATCTCAACACTATTTTAAGTCTGACTAATCTCCATCTCAAAGATAGTCAACAAATCCGATGCATAGGTTTTGATAGTTCCATTGAGCCTCAGTCAAAAACACAAAGAGTAAGAATTAATTGAAACCAATGAGAAGCAAAACCCACAATTCTTATCGTTTGAATATTTATCACACTAGCATTTTCAATATCAAATCATCGAGTTTGAATCAGAAACTGATATCCTTTCGATTACCAAGCAATTTGATGAGTTATCCCAACTTATTCTTGGAAGAGGAAGAGATACACCTTGTTTAATACACGAGTAAGTAGTTTTATATCCAAACAAATATCATCATTGTTAATCAACATTTTTAATTTATTTAGATGTTGTTTTGGTTTAATTTTGGCATCTATCTATTTGATAAAGTATGAATTATTTTCTTTACCCCAGGCCAACGATTTAATTGGATACAATGATATGTATGGTACCTCACAGAAACATTCTCATTACCAAAAGGTTGACTCTTGTACATTGATTGGCGATATTACAAACTACTACTATCGAAATATGACTAAACGTAGAGTTATATCCCAGCAAAAGGAAGAACAACCATTGCCAACACCGGTTACTCCAACTAAAAAGAAAACTTCACTGCTCAAAAAGATTTTCTCTGGTTCCAGTAACAGTTCAACCTCTGCCAACACCAAATCATCGAATACTGGATCCACAACTAATACACCCTCCAAAGCCAAAATATTGGACTTTAATGATGTTGATGGTGCTCAACAACCCCAACAACAATCTGGATCCTCAGAGGCATCAGAGGAGATTGAAATGCCTAAGCAACGTGATAAGAAAGCTCAACCCGACATTGTCGCTGTTGATTACCTCAGTCTTCCAGATCAATACAAGGATATTATTAAGAAGTGGAATGTAAAGCATGAAGATATAGTGGCACACTGGGAAGTTACGCTATCACTTCTCTATTTCCAAACCAAGGTTAAATTTTTCCCATCTGACGCACAACAAAGAGAGATTTTGACCAGAAAGAGTACCAAGAAAACACTCAGAGCTGCCAAAAAAGATAGTTCGCCCTCAACACCACCAATCCTGTCTACAGCCAGCCCACATCACCAATCTGCTCCACAACTATCATCTTCACCACTCCAAACTTCGACCACATCCACAAGTAGTACAAGCTCACTGTCATCTTCTGATAAAGAACAGTCCAGCAAAGAGAAGAAAGACAAAACTATCCCTCTCGAAAAGCGTATTGCTTCAGTTGTTTACACCCCATATTCAAAGAAATCACATGATCAACTTGTGAAGAGATCCAGTTCCGACTTTAAAAAGAACTACAGTATCAAAGAGAGAGTTGGTAAAGGTGGATTTGGAAGCGTATATGCTGCGCGTAGTGTTTCAGCCAAGGGTAAAGTAGCCCTAAAGAAGTTAGACCATGTCAGCTCGAAAGATAAAAAATTCAATTTCAAAGAGATCAGAGTTCTCGATTTTTGTAAACATCCAAATATCATTACCTATCACGAGTCCTATGTTCTTGGTGACAAAGCTTACATATCGATGGAGTTTATGGAGGGAGGAACACTGTCGGAAGCTTCCTACCAATATCCATTCCAAGAATCCAACATTGCCTATGTTGCACAGGAAATACTTCTAGGTATTCATTATCTTCACACCAACCAGTTTGTACATCGTGATCTTAAATCACAAAACATTATGATGACCACAGGAGGCGATATTAAGATTATCGATTTTTGGTTTATGTACTCCCCTCATCAAACATTCTGAACGAACCAGAATGTGTGGCTCACCACTATGGATGCCACCCGAAATGATTTTGCAACGACCACACAGCTTTTCGGCAGACATTTGGAGTTTGGCAGTTTGTTTATTGGAACTTGCCAACAGAAATCACAAATTACGAAAAGATCCTATAAAGACAATGTTTATGGTTGGAACTGAGGGTATCAAAGAACCTTTTGAAGATCCTAATCGTTGGTCCGACAGTTTCCAAGATTTTATTTCCAAATGCTTACGATTTAATGCATCAGAGCGCCCAACTGCTTTGGAACTACTCAATCATCCATTCATCCAACAAGCAGATACCAAGAAGAAAATGGGTAAAATTTTATCATCTATTTTCTTAAAGAATATCGTTGGAATTTAAATTAAAACAATCTTTACAACACTGCTTTTCTTTAGAAATATTAGACTTTATTATTTCTTTAATTCAATCCAAAAAAAAAGTTAGAATATTTATTAAAAATTGTTTTGGTGTTCAAAAAAATGGAGAAGAAGATCTTGATGGCAATGAATGTGGAGGTAATTCTTTGTGTACATCAAGTTCAGAAGCAATTTCGTTGTAAAAATTATCTTGATGGTTGTTATAGGTTGAGTTGGCAAACATTTGGTGCATCTTTGTTTGGACAAAAACCTCTGGTGAATTTTCTGTTAATTAAACAAGGAACATTGTTTCCTTGGTGGTGGACATTGGCGTATGCTATTGTCTGAGGGTTGATAGTGGGATACTCTGCAAAGATCTGAGATGAAGAATTTCCCATTTTTCGAAAGTTGTTTGATTTGATTTTCAATTTTCTATTAAGCTGCTGGAGACTCTCTCGACTGCTCTTAGGTAGGAGGAATTCCACTTTGAATCAGTTTATAATATTTCTTTTGAATAGCAATAACAGTTCGATCTAGACGATCAGCAACATCATGCCACAATGTTTCTTTCTCATTAGGCGCAAGAAACTCCAAAATATCTGGTGTAATCTTATTAAGTAAAAATTCAATATCTTTCTCAGACCACAGCCTATTGGAATCCTTTGATTTAGTGGTTCTTTTGGGTGACGCTGGTTTGTTTCTAGGAACCGGTTGATACGTTTGTTGTTTTTGTTGTTGGAAGTTTGGGAGTGAATCCTCCTGATCATTAATTAAAAAACTGATGGTAATTCTTTTATCACAAATTGCCATTTTTGTGCAAAATTTCAAATAAATGGGTGTGTTTTTACTTTAAAAGGAAATTTACACAAGCACAAAATAATAGATAAACTTTTAATTAATGGGTAATTTTACAATAGTAATGTTATAATTGAAAAGAGAGAACAAAAAAAACAAAGATAATTATATTATAAATATAGTGATACTATGAGAATAAGTTATACAATTGTTGATCTGATAAATTGAGGTGAATGAAAATAATATATATATATCTAATGTTATTTAATGAAAAATACAAAAGGTGGATGCTATAAGTTATATATTGTTAATACATAAAAGAAAATAATTGGATATGGTTAATGTTTCTTGGTTGAAGTTTTATGATTATATTTATATTAGTATATATAATTTTTTAAATAGTTAGAGAATATATAGATAGATAGGTAAATAAAAGTTCAAAATATATAAAGGTAATAATAACAATTTATATTTATGTAATGATACTTATATAGGAAAAGAATAAATAAATTTAAGAGTGGTTGATCTTAAATAGACGTCTACTTTTATATAAATGCCTATTCAGGATTTATATTTTCTTCCTCCCACACCGACTCCAATATACAAACATTGTTATATTGGACTTTTGTCATCACAATGGTGGTGGTTCAAAATAACATAGGACTCATCTCTCTCAATAGCTCAATTTTACCCCCAAGAATATAATGGAACAGTAAGTCCCCGCATCACTAATAAGGAAGCTGACCCTAGACTACTCTATGATCGATGTGTGTGTTTAGAGCTTTATTTTGAAACAACCACAAAATCGTCATCAATAAAAACAAATTGTAAAGTGATTGTGTCTTTTTAGGTCATTCATTATTGGTTTTGATTGAAAGGGTTGAAAATATTATTATAAGTGGCAGGGTGTTTTTTTGAAATGTGGGCATGTGATTTGCTCAGTGATCTAAAAGGTGGTAAATCAGAGCACTGGTGATCTTCAATAAAGTTTTTTTTAACTTCAGTCCTGTGGTGTTTTATTCAATAATGGAGCAGTAGTTTTGTCTCTATTTAACAAAGACACACCTATGCTCTAAAAATGCTTCACCCCTTGTCCCAATTATTTATTTGATGTTATTATTAGTTTTAAAAATACAAAAATAAAGTTGAATCTACTAAAAATAGAGAATAGCTAAATATAAAAAAGACAAACTTATTTGTAAACCTAATCACATATAAATCTTAACTCGACCTTGTTTTTATTGATCAACATCAATACACCATGAAAGACTTAATAGTTTAATTTTATTTTTCAATTGTGTGTTAAACCATAACCATTCCAAATCACTGATGTTCAAACATTAATATAAATTCACACAGTGGACAATTCAAGGCTTTTAATTGTTGTTGGTGATGGTTAATAAAATGATGATGTAAAAATATTTATTTATTTATTTATTCATATTCAAATCCTTTGACATGACCAGAGTATGCATCATTAATTCTCTTTAATACAGCAGTATGTAATACATCGAGTGTCTCTAATAGGTTGTGAGCATTAACTTCGACAAGTTGAAATGGTGGTACGCCTTGACAGAGATAGTTTTGAATAGTCTGAAGATTCTCTACTATTTTGATGCTTTGTATACGAGGGTCATTACCAAATGCTTTTTTTGCATATTCAGCATCTACTGGGCTGCAAGATAACCAATTCTCCACAAGAAGGCTGTGATCACTCTCTCTCATTGATAAAACAAAAGGAATAATAATACCCTTGGTTTTTGGTTTCAGTTTTGCTGCTAAACTTGTAGTTGTTTGTGAAGTTGTTGTTGGTGTGCTACCATTATTATTATTATTATTGTTGTTACTTTGTACAGATTCACTTGTGTGGTTGAGTGATTGACCATTATTATTACTACTATCTACAGCTAAATTATTATCATTGCTATTACTAGGGACAGACATTGTTCTCTCCGCTATAAGTTCATTGAAGAGTGAGGGATCGATGTGTGGGCCCTCAATGATGATGGCTTTACCTTCATCAAAGCACTTCTCAATGTCAGTATCAACACCATGTCTAATCATTGCACACTCTTTTTTAAAGTCAGAGATCAGTTCCTCTTTTGAACCATAGTTTTTAAAAATGATAGGTGGGTCCGATGGCATGCCAAACATTGATCCTTTTCCATTTGGATTTGGGAACTCTTTGATAATTGCATCCATCAAATCCTGTACTAGTGTAGTTTGAAGTACTGTAGAAAGATTAAGTCTCTCTGCAAGCTGTGTTGCTAGCCATGACTTTCCAATGCACTTTGGTCCAGAAATCAAAATGATCAGTGGTACTCTTTGGTGATGAAACCTTTTTGTTAAAAAAAGTCCAGGTTAGTTAACCATTGAATAAATAGATATTATTATTATTTTAAAACAAACATACTGGGTGGTCATCCTGTATCTTTCAATATATTCTGAACCATATCCATAGGATTGTAATAGTGTGAACAGTTCATTTTCAAGCTCCGATTGAGTGAGAGTAAGTCGACCTTGGTCGACCAGTCGTTTCTTTAGTTCGAGAGATATCTTAACAGAGTCTGCTGCATCGACTTGTGTTACATTCAGTACACGCGATATCAGGAAACGAGAAAGTACATAGTAGTGATCCTCTAGTCTAACCTTAACCTTGACGAAATCATATTTGGAACTTGGACCAGGGTGTACTGAATCCTGTGGATCATACTTGATCAAATCCATCTTATCTTTGTGGTTGTAAGTGGAGTCTGACTCTTTATAGTGGAAGAAGTGATTAGATCTTCCTTTGCAGAACCACTGCCATGTGAAGGTAGGTTTTGGAGCGATGATGCACGAATCAAAGTTCTTAAAGGAGATCCAAAGTGTGTCTTTAAAGCACCAGTTGTGATACTGTTGTTGTTGTTAATGAAAGTAGTACCATTTGCATTCAGATGTAAATTGGCGAGATCTGCAATATCTCCTTGTTGTTCATTTGATTGTAGATTTCCATTTACGGCTGGAGTTGCAGCATCATTATTGTTGTTGAGTGTATTATTGTTGCTCATTTTGATGGAAATACATAGAGAATGGCTTACGTAAAGCTTACTGTTCTAAAAAGGACTAGTGTTGGCTGCTGAACAGACACACTCTATGGAGTCTGGATGGTAATAATAATAATAATTATAATAATAATTTAATAGATTTCAAATTACTATAATTCCAATGGACATCTAGCAGTCAGTATCCTTCCATTTCATAAAAATCAATTAAAAAATGATTTGTTTTTTTGTTTTTTTTTCTTTTTAAAAATAAATTAATTTATTGGTGTGTATAAGGTGGAACAAATGTTCACCAAAATTTGTATCAATAGCAATTCATTGAAATAATTATCAAAGCAAACTGGACTTTGTTTCGACATGAACAAAGATACTGATGATAACAATAGCACTGATTCTGCGGAGGTCGCAACAATAATAAAGGAGATAACTCCACCAGAAGAGGAGAAGAAGGATGCCAACTCTGATAATGCCTCTGAAACTAATTGCGACACTCCAAAAGAAGATCTTTATAGTTATTTGTTAGAGAATGACGATCAAAATGAATCAGTATGGTATTATTTAGATGAGAATGATACTGAAGAGGGTCCTCTTACCGATAAAAAGATGCTTTATCAATTGAAAACAAATAAATTTAATAATAGTTTACAAATAAGACACAAATCACAATTTAAATATCATCCAATCGTTTCACATCCATTGTTTATATATGTAATTCAACAGTACACTCAAAAAGAAGGCACTTCACCAAAAGAAGAGGACTCTGATTCTCATAAAGAGCAACAACAACAACAACAGCAATCACAATCTTTAAATCATCTTGCATATGAGAGTCCATACAGTGCATCAACTAGATACCACCCTTATAGTTCTAATAATAGTAGTAGTCAATCTACATCAAAACAAACAACATCAGAACCTTCAAATCCTACATTTCAAAACTATGAAGTTAGTGGAGTTTTTAACAAGAGAACTGGAAGATTCGATAGCACAGGAAAAGGAGGAGCTTGGACCTCAAGTGAAGAACGTCAGATGGCACATTACTTTGATCTCAATCAATATCAAGAGTCGATGAATCAACTTCGCAGAGCACAAGAAAGCCAACAGCAACAAAAGAAAGTTATTAGAAAAAATAAATAATATTATTCCTATATATCTTATTGATGACCAAAAGACAGTAGTTATATTAAAACAAACCTATGCATACCAGAGGAAGAGGATTTGTGTGTTGATGCTGGGAACAACAATTGTACGATGATTTTTCTTTTTTTGCTTTTTTGTGTTTTTTTTTGTTTTTCTTTGTCGACATACCCCGCATTATTGAGAATGATTGTTTGCGTATAGGAAAACAACTAAAAGTAGTGTGCATAATAGCTATTATTATTATTATTATTTGTTTATCTGTCTGTGAATTAATTTAATCTTGCTGTTATTCGAAAGTAGTAGTATTTCTCGTGAGTTTGTAATTGATTGACACCTAGATGCTCACTCATTACACGACAGAGTTCATTTAAATAGAACATTAGTTGATAAAAGGTAATTACCAAACCAACAAGATTACTGTTTCTTTAATAAAAGAGACTGCTCTTCATTATTACATTTTATCATGTTTAAATCTATGCTTTTTTTGGGTGGTTGTGGTTGTGGTTGTTGTGGTGGTAGTAGTGTTAATTTAATAACCCGAACACAACACCATGCAAACTAAATGACAAGCTGGATTTATAAATGAATATATACAAAAAACAACAACAACAAACACCATTAATAGATAATTAATTTTTAGTTTGTTATTATTTTTCAAATATCAAAGTAATTAAACAAGTAACAAATACTAATTAATATTTAGTCGTAATAAACTTGCTTATTTTAGAAACTTCTATAGATGATGAAACAAAAGTCATCTTGGCATAGTTATAATAGTAGGAAGAGTTCTTTTCTCTATGTTATTGTTGCTGCTTTGTTGATTTTGACGGTTGGCAGTTCTCTTGTCAGTGCAGAAAAGATAAAAATCATCGAAGATAGAGATGGACTGTCAAATGCTGCAAAGGAAATTCGAAATGTAAATCTATTTTGGGATTCAAAGGATACTGATTCAACCATAAGTGGTCCTTCCTCTTCCTCTTCATCCTCTTCTTCATCCTCTTCATCAGATACTGATGGCGGATTAACTGGTACAACTTCCAAGAATGCAACTTCTACCGCCGATTCAACAACAGGGCTTGATACAACAACCGGTGGCGATACAACTGGTGATGATACAACTACTGAAGACAATACCACAACTAAAAACTCAACAACCACATCTCCAACAACCGATGACTCAACAACTGGTTCTGGAGTATCAACCACTACCAATTCAACAGATGATTCAACCACTACCACAACCGATCTAACTACTGGTCCTGATTCGACTACAGGTGCAGATTCGACAGGTGTTGTTACTACAACATTTAAACCAACTACAGCAAGCTCCACATCAACGACAGGTGGAACTGGTTCAGGTGGACATACAGGTTTAATTACCGGTCCAGTTACCACATCTAGTTCAAGCACAACTGGACCACCTCCAACTAATACACCAAAGCCAACACCTCCATCTTGTCAACCATGTATTGAAGGTACATTCTATAATAACAATACAATAGATTCTAATTGCTCAGTTTGTGAGGATGGACAATGCATCAACGCAACCTGGTGCTTACCATGTGCTGCAGGAACCTATAGTAATGAAGAAGGCTCTGCTTATTGTTTACCATGTCCACCAGGTAGAATTTCGGCACTCGAAGGACAAACTACATGTAACCCATGCGAACCAGGAAAAACAAGCAATGGCGACAATACTGCATGCATTAATTGTCCCGCTGGAACTGCATCATACCAGAGTGGAGAAATCTGTCAGGAGTGTCCAGCTGGTAAATATAGTGCTGAGGGAGCTTCTCTATGTACTGAGTGCCAAGAGGGTACCTATAATAGTGTTCCAGGTTCAGCATCATGCTCTGATTGTGGTGTTGGATATTATAATCCATCAATTGGACAAAAATCAAGAAATAATTGTGCAGTCTGTCCTGCGGGAAAATATTGCCCCAATCAAGCTACTCAGTTCCCAGTAGATTGTCCTGATGGACATTATTGCCCTTCAGGTAGTTCAAGTCCAACCC
The DNA here is from genome assembly GCA_003667245.1 of Heterostelium multicystogenum. Lineage (NCBI taxonomy): Eukaryota > Evosea > Eumycetozoa > Acytosteliales > Acytosteliaceae > Heterostelium > Heterostelium multicystogenum. The sequence continues at coordinate 42,733 of RCNN01000145.1, read as the reverse complement.
AATGCGGTACTTTATTCCAAGCTGGTCCAATGTCATCACGTTGCTCACCCAATAAGTGGCTATATATCATTGTCATTGGTGTAGTCGTCGTGATATTGATCGTATCTTTCTCTGTATGGCGTGTAAAGCAAAGCCAAAAACAAAAACAATTACAGCTTACCAAAGAAGTAGAGAGATTAATTCCTAAGCCGATGGATGGTCCTGAATATGGTGGATTCTAAAAACCATCATTCACAATCCTTATAATACATTATTTACTTTTAGTTTATGATCCCTAATAGGATCATCATTCCAACACCTCCCTTCCCTCAATCACTCTCATAATAATAATAATAACATCACTCAATAATATAAATTTGTTGTAAAATAAACAAACCTCTAACTTAAAATAAAGTCCTATCTATGGTCCTTTAAGGATATGTAAATTTGTGATTGTTCAAAATAATGAAATAACATGCAGAGATATAGAGATATGAAATGTACAATTTAGTTTAGTTGTATTTTAGTTTTGAATCGGAGTTGATCGTTAACGATGAATGACTATGCATATGAGACCTTCTTGATGCCTTCCAATGCCACAGATTGAACTAAAGGTATATTCAAGTAGGTGAATATAATCCTTCTTAAATACTTGTGCCAAATTATAGAAGTAAATGCCAATCCAAAACCATAAGCTATACCTTGAAAGAAACCTTCAGTCAGATTTGTTTTGTATCTCTTGAAAAACTTTTCGAAATCCATTGTCTCTGCTTCAACTCTTTTATGTATCTGTTGCTGAATCTAATGTATTTCGAAACCTTTATGATGCACACAGCACAATGAAAGACATATCATATGACATACAAATTCTTTTTTTAGTTTAGTTTTTGTTTTTTTTTTCAAAAATTTTAAAAGATTTTAAAGTTAACAATATGTGTTCATATTAATTTTACTTTTATATGGTGGGGTACTTTAAAATATTCAATAATATATAAATAATAATAATAATAATTATTATTCGATGATGATGATTAAAAAAACACTTTTGCTGTGATGTGGAAGATTATATTATAATGTTTTATCTGAAATTCCCCAAAGTTATATTGCTCGATTAAGTTTATAACCCCTCCCACCAATTTCACCAAAACAATTAATTCTACTTTTTAGTTTTTTTATATAAATAAAAAAAAAAGATAGATTATTTATTATTCATTCTATTATCTATATCATTACTATATACTATTTAAACAAATGAAAGCCGTTGGATCTGTAGTTGGATCAAAGGTTGGAGGAACTGTGGCATCTTCGTTCCTTCCAAAGTCAGAGTTATTGATACAGGTTGGTAAATATGCTGGTATTGCAACTGGTGCATGTATGTAGCGATAGTTTTTGATCTATCATTGATATTTAACTAACTTGAGTATCAAGTACTCGTTGCTTTGGGTATTCTTATTATATTCTTTAGTCATTGGATTGTAGGACCCATTTGTATTGCTTTGGGTGGTTTCATGCTTATTTTAGAGGTTGGAACATTTATACTAGTTAGAGTTAAGATTTTGGCAGTTGTATTCGATTACAAGATACGTGGACCAGTTTATATTTTGTTTTGCATTCCTCCTTTCTTTACAGTATTCACCATTGCTCCAGCCATTGGATGCATAGTTACTGGTGTAGTTTATGCTGTTCTGGGTTGGATAAAGAATGAATCAGCTGCCTATCCAGAGTCAATGCCACAACGCGATGCTGAAGAGGCACGTGGAGCAAAGAAATCGTCTCTCTCCTCTCAAGCCGAAGCTCCAGAGCCTGCCGGAAGAAAGAAATCTGGTTTCTTTGGATAAAACAACTAAATAATAGTAGTTATATAAATATATATGGCCCAAAAAGGGCATGCTTTAAAAGAAATAAGTTTAATTTAATTGTAAATAGTAAGAGAAATAAATAAACAGTTTTGTTTGTTTTCCTTTTAAGTTTTATTTATGTACATCATATGTTGGTCTGTATGTGTGTTGTATTACTTTTAGTTGAATTTTCTGAGATTCGATAGTTCGTCAAGGATTGCTTGTAATGTATCGTCTTGGTTATCTTGGAATCTCTTAAGACTAACAATCAAACTCTTTGCTTCGTCCGAGTTTTCTGGACATAGATTGGCTAGACATGCAACTTCAAATTCGTCTAATTCTTGCTTTGATAATACTCCTCTAACTTGTTTGACAGATGCTTTATTCTTATATCTACTGAATCTCTCTGCATATGCTAAAGTCTTATGAAATGTTCTACATCATGGGGTAGTGAGTTTTAGTAAATACCTTGAGTATATATATAGATAGCTAATGAAGACTAACTTACTGTGGAAACTCTGTACCTTCAGGGGCAAACTCTTTTCTATATTCCAACAGGATAGCTACTTCCGAATTCAAAAGAAATTTTGCATTCTTTAAATCTAATTAGACAAGTATATCATAAAGAACATTAGTTTAATGTTTGTTGTTGTTGCTTTAGTGTTTAGTGGGATGCATGTTGTTCACTACCTTTTGGAAACTTCAAAAGAGAGAGATCTTCTTCCTCCTGAACTACACCTCTTCTAAAATTACTGTGTTCATTACCACTCATATTGATACTACTACACCTGTGAACCAACTAAGAGTTGAAATTAAAGACATAAAATGATAGATTGATGTTGTTTATATTTTAATAAAAATTATTTAGATTATTTTGGTTTTTTTTTTGAAATTTATTCAATGATTTAATGGAAAGTTAACGATACAAGCTCCACACATCTCTCTTTGGCAACGATCATCAGATTCAATCCTTGACCACTTGTTGTTTTCAACAGAGTATATGTGATTACCAAATGCTTTGCCACCCATTACAAAAAATATTCGATTGACTCTTATTAAAACGGTGAAAAACAGTTGCCAGGGAGTGTCTGCTCCTGTTGTTTTGAGGGTAGATTGTATCTTCTGTTAGCTTCTTACTGTAGGTTTTACTAGAGACTTTAATTGAAAGCATGTATATATCAACCAGTATATAGAGTATATCACTTTGATCATCATAGCAAATCACTGGATTAACTAATTTAGGGTAAGTATTATAAATATTGATCCAATCAGGAGATACCTTAATTTCCATGTGTAAGGTTTGCTTTTCACCGATGATAGGATTGAATCTCCAAATTTTATATCCATCCACAGAGCCAAATCGACCTTCATCAGACATTGAAACAATGTATATATTACCATTAGATGCAGCAAAGGTATACACTATGTAGGTAGGTCTAATGGCTGGGTCCAAGTTGGTATATTTTTCAAACTTGTGATATTTTATGTTGAAACGGTCAATTCTTGCCAAATTCCTAGCGGAATTATTACGATGCTCTGGATCCTCCCTTTTTTTGTAGTTGTAGCCTCCAATCAAATAAATATGATCAAAGCCATCATAACTAGCAAAAATACCTTCACCACTATCAATTTCTTCCATTTTGCCTGAGTGAGTGACCAATAGTGACCGTGCATTGATAACTTTGTACAAATTGATGTCGAATCCACCAAATACATAGATATTGTCCAACCTACGATCAGCAACAACTGAATGTGTTGTGTGAATTCCTTTGTAAGGTTCGATCTGCTTGAGGCTGTAATCTGACAGTGACATAACTGATGTTTCATTGTGGCTAAGCAGAAATATAGAAATACTCTTGAGATCAATTGACTTTTGTATATTGAATTTAATTTCTTCTATTTGCTTTGTGTCTATTCGTACTGTATAGTTACACCTCAAAAGATTGTTACTTCCATTTCTATTATTGGCATTGGTTCTAAGTGATTTGTAAGTCTCTCCAAAGCTCTGAATTGACTTTAATATTGAATCACAATTGATGTCCGAGTTTTTACTATTCTCATAATCTTCTTGTTCCGGATTGTCTTCTCCCAATATAAATCCATTTCCATTGCTGTGTGGTTTTTTAAAGTAATCACTACTAAAAAACTCACTTTTATCTGCACATTGATTGACCAGAGGCGAGAGTACATCCACATCAGTCCTATCGAAGCTTGGTTTTGCTAAAGATTCATAGAGTGAAATCTCTTCCTTGGCTTCTTCTTTAGATTGGCCTTTATTCTCGAGTTGGTCGATATCATCAATAATGGACTTTAGTTTGGCAATCTCTTGGAGTTGATTGGTAATTTCTGTTGCCAACTCATTTTGTTCCTTTTTGATAGGTATTTTTAGTTTACTTTCCTGGAGAATTAGATAGTCGTGAAGCTCTCTGAAATGGTTTGAAACATCATCTCTTATCCTAGAGAGCGATTCATAGGAGTAGGCTGATAATTTAACAGATTTCCAAAGTTGGTCAATTCTTGCATGAACTTTGCTATTTTTGGGATGCTTAATATCGTTTAATGATTGGAGAGTGTGTCCTCTGTGAAGAGATATGCAATCATCACAAGCTACAACATTGCAATCAAAGCATATCGAATGATTAGGTTTATCATGTTGTAAACATCTATCTTTATTTTCCATTTCTTTTTAATAAATAAATATGTAAAGTTATATTATATTTCCAATATTCTTTTATAGATGATTAGCTTTATCGACTCATCACCCAGGGCAAAATTAGGAGAACCTAAAACAATCTTGATATTAATTTTGTTTTTTTGTTTTTTTGTTTTACAAGAAAAACACTAAATGCCCTGGTTAAATTTGTTTGTGTTACAAATAATAATTCAAAAATAAAACTTCCATCTCTACTTCTAGATAATATCGTGACTGTATCTTAATTTAACACTTTATAAATATAAATAACTCATAACCTGGCATATTTGTAAGTCACTTCCGCCAATATTCAACTCTTTGAAAACTAATAACAATCGAATAGAAAACAACTTTAAATATATAATACTAGAAATCAATACAATAGGAAAAACATTCGCTGACAAGGAATATAATCTTCTTGATCATTATCTAATTGATTCATCCTGAATTTTCTTATTACCAATTTCATCTCTGTTTACAAATTGATTGGAACAATGCTTAACACCTGATTGGATCTTTGAAAAAAAGAATGCATTCTAATATTTCATCCAAAACAAATCATTCAAATTCCACAAATCATGCAAAAACAGTATTTCCAAAAAGGACAACTTCAAAACCATCAGTTAAACCATTGCTAACCCTAGTTTGTTTACAAAATTATTACTGTAAGAGCAAGGGTTTAATTTTTGCTGTTTTTATTAAGAAGATATTTCATTTTTATTTTATTTTTCACTGTAAAAATCTGCACAACAAGCCAAAAGATTTTGAACTAATTTTAGGTGAAAAATAGACTGCAAGATTCAATTTTGATTGAATTCATTGTTAATGTTTCATCACCACTTGTTTGAAAATAGTTGATGTTACTGATTCAACGAAAATCATATTCATTGATATTTTAATTGTTTTTAAACATCTTGTGCAGAATATAAAATGAAATAGCTATTTCAAGCATAAGTCAATTCATTATCATCCACTTTACTTTTACAACTCACAAAAACAGAGACCAACAACATGTCAAAGATAGCTGGCCAATTTCTTAGCACCTATGTCACCTGGAGAGATGCCAAAATTGTGAAGCAATTTCCAAATATCCCAAAACTTGATGGAAACGCCTTGAAAGTTCCTGACTTCTTAGCCTTATCAACCTTTGACCCAACTACTAAAACTGACTTTGTCAAGGAAAGAGCCGAACAGTATTTTTTAGATCTTTGTACTTATTCCCAAAGTGATCTAGCACTAGCTGCACTGGGCCTGGCCAAACCAACTCTCAATGCAGATCTATTGGAGCTTGTACAAGAAGAAAAAGTAGCAAACTTTTTTAAAAGTTATTCCAAGTTATTTTTGCTACAATCACTCTATGCTATGGAAGAATCCTCTCGTTATAAAGCTACCATCAGAGGTGGAAGAGTCGATTCAGAATTGAACCATGTGGCCGGAAGTTCTTCTTTTACCCGTATTAATATGATGTTGTATTTTATTGCTTTAAAGGAATTGGTTCCAGCAATGATTCCGTTCATTTATCACTGCAAGAGCTTCAACTATAGACTGAGAACCTATATGTTAGAGCCAGCTAGAGTCACCAAGTGGGTACAAGATGCAGTAAGCTTCCAATTGAGCAATATTGATGATTCAACAGAATTCGACACCTACAGATTCGTAGAGTTGAAAACCAAACTCGATTTGCTACAACCAAATCTTATACTTGGTGTTGATATGTTGAATTGCTACATCTACACAACACTGGCTTTTTATGCTACTGGTAATCTTACAAATTCACCTCTCGTCAGAGATATCTTCAAATACACTATTGAGAAGATTCTAAAAAGAATTGCAAAGAACCCACAAAATACCTACACTGCCTTGATTGGAAAGTTAAAAGCCTCCTTTGGTGGAACCAATGAATCTCTTGCAGATAAGCTCACTTTGCTGTTCGAAACTGTCTCATTAGATAAGCCTGTTCCCGTCATCATTAATCCAGCTTCAGTTGCAACTCAAGAAACATCCGTTCCCATAAATAAGAATGTTTTAGATGCCAGTTTTGATCCATTTAAAGCCGATGCTCTTTTTATGAAGTTTGTCAATGGGTTGCTTAACTGCTGTCAAGTAGGAACATTGGCATATGGTATCCTCAACTCTAATAGTTTGGAACATTTTGAAAAAGGTCTATTGTTCTGTCCAGAAGAGGCTTTGTTTATAAATAGATATGCTGATGGATTTGATAAAAACCGTGTATTCACTGTTATGGCAGAATTCTTATTGGAAGTTGTCAAGAAAATGTCAGTCAAGGAGAATGGACCTATTAATATCTTGTATTCCTATGAATCACTCGTTCCAAGATTGATTAGTGGTACCGCCAATACACTAATTCAAAAGTTAATTCCATCTTTATATTCACTTGGAAGAGACAACTATACATATTACATGTTGACTAATGATAAGATCACTAGATGGGGTGCCCAGGCACTCAGATTCGATGATTTATTATCCAAAAACATTGGTGGAATTTGCAAACTATATTCCCTCCAAGCAACAAGTGGACCATCCAAAACTTTGACATGTGGTGGTGCAATCTTCGGATTGACTCTTACTAAATACCTTAAAACCCCATTGATCATTTCAATCGGTAAAGTAACAGATGAGTCTGATCCAATTGCCAACTTTTATCGAGTCTGATCCGGAATTCTATATCAACTATGAATCTGCAAAACCTGATACTTCCGAGTGGGAGTCAATGTATGACAATTTTAAAGAAGAAACAAGATCTGATGTAAATCTATTAATCAATTTAAATCAGACTGCAGCTTAAACATTCAAATCAGATTTATTAATGAATTGGTTTACTCAATAAAAATGGTTACCAAAAATATGACTTTTGAATTTCTTTCTTCATGATAAACATACATGTTCTCTCTGAAGCATTCTTCCTTTTTCTTTGCAAACCAACTCTCTAGCTTTCTTCCAAAGTCAAAGAGTGATGTCTGGTACTATTAGGGATTATATTTTAATTTTGTTTTGAAAAAACTTAACAATTTATTTATTTAAATAGTAGTGTTATTATACCGTACTATAGTATTTTTGATTTTAATGAATTAATTTTATATTTATGGGAAAATAGCCTCGTTGGCCCATTTGGCTACATCTTGGCATGAGCTTTGTTGGAGACCATAATCAATAAGTTGTTTGACCAATGATACACGGAGGGTTGGTTTAATCTTATCACCCAAGGTGTGTGCAAGATCACCCAAGAGACCAATAGCACCGCTGAATACTTGAAGGTTACCGAATTCACGCTCGTTGTAAACTGTGGAAATGAAATTAAGGACTGGAGAGACGTAGTTGTAAAATTGGTCACCAACACCACCTGACTTGAGACCGTGGATGACACCAGTGTAGGCTTGGAAGATAGCTTCACGAAGTGAGTTCAAATATTCTTTATCATCTAATTGTACAAGGGTAGCTTGCTCAAGGATTGGCATGACCATTGGTAGGTAGTTAGTGAAATCACCAGAAATAGCGAGGGCAATGTCACCGATGCATGTAAGAGCATTTGGTTTGGCATTCATTGAGATCTTAGAGTCAGTCAAATCTTGGATGACTAATGGAATCAAGTCTCTGGCATAAATTGAAAAGTCTTTGTTGAGGGCACGAGTAAGATCGGAAACGATACCAATTGAAATATTGGCGACTTCACCTAACTCAACTGCACGGAGGGTAAACAATAGGATTGGGAGGAAGATATCCAAGAAACGTTTGAAATCACCCTCAAGAGCTTGAATGATAGCACCGATAGCCATCATTGCTTCTTCGTAGATAATATGATTCTGTGTCTTGAAGACGTTAATCAATAAATACATCATCTTTTCGGCGTGTGGTGCAATCTTTTCTTTGACAGTTGAGGCAATAGTTTGCAATGTGCTGCACAATAATGATTGGACTTGATTCTTATTCTCGGCATCTTCAGTGTTGAGAACCTCAATGACAAAGGTTTTTTCGAAGTCATTGAGAATATATACTAGAATAGTTAAAATTTGATTTGGATCGGCAGACGAGAAAGAGATCAATGAGTTCAAAGCTTCATAAGCATTGACACGGAGTGATTCTTGGTCAGCATCTGGACGCAAAGCGGCATTGTACAAGTATTGAGCCAATGTTGGGAAAATAGAGCTCATGTTGTCGAACTGTCCAACGGGACCATAGTCAAAAGCAGTGGCAATGTTGTGAATACCCCAACAGGCATGGGCGGCTACCTTTGGAGATGGGTCCTTTGTGGCCTCGAGTAATCCAGTCATAATACTTTGGAGCAACTCTGAGACACTGTCGATTTGGTGAGCACAGATTCTACCCAATGTCCAGGAGGCAGTATCCTTTACCATTTCATGTGGATCATTAAGTTGACCCAAAATAACTGGAATGACATCACGAAGGAAACCTTGGAACTCGGTTGGACCTTCAAGAATGGCACCAAAGCAACACAGGAAGCTTCTCTATATCTCCAATCGGTAGAAACGATATTTTGCTTGATATATGGAACAACATATTCGATAGCTTGATCCTCGACATTGTTTGCAATATAAGTAAGACAAGTAGCACCAGCCATACAAACATTCCAAGTGTCAGCGTTATCCTCCTCTTGCTTGGTTAAAGTTGTTAAAATAGTTGGAATAAACATTGAAAGTGCTTTAGACATGACTTCCTTTGATCCACCTTCGGTTTCTTGTGATAAATTGATTTCCTCTTCGTTGAGGGATGTCCAAAACTCGATTGCTTGTAATACAACATTTTCATTTTGATCTTTTTGAATTACAGTTACGGTTAACTACATTTGATATTCAACATTAGTCAATGATAACTGATGGATCAGTGAGATGAATTTGTTACTTACGTTGTAAATGTCGCTCATGTATTCCATAATATATTCATAATATAAACTAACAATCTTTACAAGGTTTTCGAAGGCAGACTTTCTAACAAGATTGTCTGGTGATGTACAGTTTTCAAATACAACTCTCATAATGTGATCTCTTTCGTCTTTTTTGTCAAAGTTACCTTTTACAAACTCAAGTGCATTGCAAAGGGCATCTGTTGCTGCTAATTTTACCATGGGAGATGCATCTCTCATACCATGTACAATGACTGTCAAAACTTTGTTGGCATGTGCAGTCATGACCTCTGGATTCTAATTCCATATTTTGTTAGAAGGGTAATCATTTTGCAACATATTTTTATACTTACAATATCCTCACAAATGTAACCAATAGTTTGAAGAGTAGCTTGCTTGATTTGCTCACTTGGATTGGTAATGTTCTCAAATAAATGTGGAATTAAAGTTTCCCATTGTTGGCAAGGTAATTCAATCAAAGCAATTTTAGAAATAGCTTGTGCAGCTGTGTGACGTGCTTCGTAAGATGGGGATGTAAGAGTGCCCAACAACTACAAAATACATGTCAGTAAAATTGATATGATATATATCACTCAAATTGAACTTACATTATTTTTAATTTCATTCTTTCTGTTGTCTGGTAATGCCAACCATTGCTTTGATACAATATCAAATCTAACTGGATCCTGTAATAGTTTGATGATTAGAATCAATAATATAACTCTTAAATTTATCTTTGACAGTACTTACAAGAGAGAAAACAGCATTCTTTAAAACAAGACCTGCCAATTGACGAATGAATGGTTGACGATCATTGTTTGATAATTCTTGTGAAAGGCAATAAGGAATCCACCCTTTAATTAAAAACATGTTAGTGATGATGTTTTTATTACAGCAATAATTTGTAACTACTTACAAAATCTTGTTGGGCGGCTTGAGTCAAAGCCTCTTCGGCATTTCTTCTGAGCTCATCATCTATATTATTATTGAAATTAGTGGATATGATTAAATAAATCTGTCAAATTTGCTACATACTTGCACCTTGTTGAGCATTTGATAAAATTGTTGCTAAATCCATTGTTTATATCTGTAACATATAAGATAATAATCAAAGATTAGGTGGCACATGATTCAATTATAATATTATAGAGGTTTGCATAGTTATCAATGGAGTGATTTCGTCAAGTAAAGTAGTGATATAGTAAAGTAAAGTAAAGTAAAGGTAAGATATAGTCAGTAAGTTTGAAGTTAAAGTGAGATGTAATATAAAAGAGATACAGTAGATAGTTATGGTTTTATACTTTAGTTTATCATCTAATCTAAAATATAATCCACTTTTGAGGCTAACTATCGACTGTAGATGTCAAAGATAATTGATTTGAGAAATATATGATACACACTCTAACTATATCGAAAATATATGTTGTTTATGGGTGTATCTATAAGTGGGGGCTCTCTAGCTTTCAGATAATATTCAAGTTACTGTTATTCAAAGTACTATATCTATATGTTTATCTTGGGTCAAGAAGCTGCTTTGACTTTGAGAGAAAACACTTTGAAGTCGACGTTTTGGTTTTTTTGTTGAAATTGTGTGTTGTTATAATGAGCTGAAATTACAACAATTATTGAATTATAATAAATTTAAAAACAAATGGCGGCACACTGAAAAATATTTGAAAAACAAAATAAAAAAAAATTTGAAAAGTATGGATCAACCCAATGGATTCAATGAGTAACGTTATTCTATATTCTACTGAGGTGGTAACAGCGCATGACCACTCTTATCATCATGTATATTTGCAACAAACAAATTAAAAAAGATATTTATTTAATTATTTAATTTTAAAATCAAATATTTATAATTACTTATTATAGATATATGAGAGAGAGTGAATATGGTTGTCTATGTGTGCGTGTGTTGCCAAGTTTAAATTAATATGTCTTGGTATTCTACACCAAGATGAGCGAGAGCAAGAGTTCTCCGCTACCTTTTGGCTCCAGTGGCACTGTGAGAGTACATGGTGTGTAGTTATTCAGTGAAATTTTGGTTATATCCAAACTTGCTTGTCCAATTACACCTTCATCTGAAGAGCTGCAAACTTTAAAATAAATGATCTTCTTATCTTTGATGTTAAACTGGATCGAGGATGATGATGATAGTTGTTAGTGAATGTTGGACTTTGTTTTAAGAGGAGATCATTCAATGCCTCAAATACTTACACTTTGTTTATAATTCCATTGTGGGTAAGGTCCTGCGATAGTGTTGGATTTATATGCTGAGCCAATAAAGGAGTTGGAATTATCTGGTTGTTTATCGATGTCAAATATACAATAGGAGACAATGTCCCACATAGATTTAGTACCTAGCTTTATATCTTTTCCTTCGGCAACAGTCATCTCCAATGTAATCTTTTTCTTACTGACATCTTCAAGCGTTACCTTTTTATTTACTAATTCTAAAAGCGTTTTCCAAAAGAAACTGGGAATTAGTAAATAATAGAAATCAAATGATAGTCGACATACTATTTGTAAAGGTTGGATTTAATGGATCTAAAAATCTAGCAAGATCTGACGACCTTCTTATGGCTTGAGTGGATTGGTGATCAGGAAATTAAGGAATTCCTGCAATGATTTCTTTCTTGCCTCTACCAAATGAGAACTAAGTTTATTCAATTTTTTCGGAGGAAATGGAAATTTAATTTGGAAATGATGAACCATCTATTTTATAAGTTTGGACCATCAGATGATGATGATGATTAATAAGTGGAATACTTTTTAATAGCTAATATTAATATACCAATTGATATAGTGACAGAAACTCTGAAAATCTTCTTGCTATAGTGTATTCTTCACCATTTTCAACAACGATATCAACAATATATTCCTATAGGAGGAGGTCGATAAGTAGATGGTTCATCACTCAACTTTCCTGTATATAATGAGAGTTACAGTAAACTTTTTCGAATTCTTTTCTCTGGTTTCTGTCTTGGGAATGGTGACAGCTCTTTTGTCTAAAGTAATGTATGTACCAGACATGATGATTACTCTGCTCGTATAGTTTGCTTGATAATAGTAGCAATCTGAATAGGATCTCTAATAATATAATAATAGTTATAAATTAAGAATAAATAGCAGCACTGCAAATAAAATTAAAGATAAATATGATTTAAAAGTAGTGGGTTTGCAAAGAAGTGTGTTTTATTGATTGATTGATTAATTGTTATATTGAATAGATGCTTTAATTGTAAGTAGACACTGCTTGGGTTGGTTTTAAGTGTTTAGAAATGTAATAATGTTTATAAATAATTGTAAGTAGCTTTTGAGTGAGCAGTCAGTTGTTTACAAAAACCAAACAACCTAGATATTTTTTTAAATTCAACTCAAATCAATCACATTTTGGTGATTTGGATAGTCTCCCATTTTTTTTAGATTTTTGGAAAAGATTTTATAAATCGGCTAATGGTGATGATGATATTGTTTAAACAATGCATAGTAAAAATCATCAGATCTCTTAACTGTATTGTTATCTACAAATAAAACATAATATATGTATAGAGCTTTAATTTTAAATTTAGAAAGTGTGTTTACTAACAAATATGAATTGCTTTTGGTCTCTTAAGCAAAGTTGATACTCGATTGATGAGAAATCATTGCAGTTTTAGTATTTTACGGATTTTAATTCTTATTTACTTGAGATTGCTGGAAAATCCTAGATAATTTATATTTTGTTTTTCATTAAAGATCAACTATAATCTTGTTTAAATCAATGATATGTTCATCTCTACCTAATGATACTTATTATGAGTACTCATTATTTTATTTATTTATATTATATGTCTATCTTAGCATTTATTATTATTTTATTATTATCATAATTTTCACTTAAGATCTAAAGGATGGGAAAAAACAGTTATAGACGGTAATAGAGAGAATGGTGAAGCATTCTCTTTGGAACAAATTATACCTCCACCACTTGATACTTTATTGACGGTGGATGAGTTTCATCAAATTCTGAAAAGTTTTAATCAATGCTTGAAATGGCCAACACTACGGATTGGATTCTCATTCCTAGCGATAATGATTTTATTGAGTTGTATTCTACTCTATATCTATGGTCCAACTCTTGCAGTATCTATCGTCACCCTAATTTTGTTCACTCTTGGTTCAATCGGTATTGTTATAAGTTTATCTATTAATACAAAGGTTTGTAATTGATCCTACTATCAGATTGTTTTCATTCTAACCCCAATAGTAGACCAAACAAAAACTAAAGGATATTGCTAGTTTCTATAGTAGCCAATATTCAGACAGAGGATTATCATTTGTATTTTTCATGAATAAAGAAGAAGGTATACCACAGGTATGAAAGCAACATCCAATAATAATAATAATTGTAATAATATGATTATCATACTAATAAATATATATATTTGAAATAGATTGTATGTGAATTTAGTAATACTTTTTGACGGTAATAGGGGAATGGCAGTTTCTTTGAACTGAATCCTCTGGATACATATTTGTAAATATCGATAAGAAATAAAAAGTAGAACTGTAAATGCTATAGATTTAAACTTTAATCTTTTCTTTCGTTGAGTAGTTATGTTTGATCTCTAGGCCAAGTCCAAAAAAGAATAGGAGGATGCCAAGTGCATGATAATGCAGAAAAGTATCCTTGAAAAAAAGAAATGATATGATAATGGTAATGAATTTACGGAACGATGATATCATATTGGCGTAAAATGAATCGCTTATTCTCATCAGGTGTAGATATGTGATGTTTGCATAGTAGCCCAGGAGTATGAATGCCAATAGCAGTAATAAAATCAATATGTGTTCCTTAAAGAAAATAACCGATGCACTAAGTTCACCTGATACGAATACAATTGGTAATGACATGATGGTTCCAAAGAAATTGGTAAACAACGACTGGTTTAGTGTATTAGTTGGACTGTACATTGTTTAGTTTTGTAATTTTTGTTAACATACCAACTCCAGTTCCGACTGGAAATCTCTTAGAATTTTTTCATATAGAATTGATTTTATGGATTCTATAAAGACATATCCTACTATGAGTATCAAACCAATCGGAGAGAACGAAAGAGAAGACGCCGAGTCACCAATAGAAAAGAAAACTAATCCAAATGTCATTGCCATCACAGATAGATAGTCTACAATGTTATAGGATCTTCTAAAGAGAAATCCTCCAATAATCATCACAGGTATTAGCTTTGACGACTGAAACATTACTTTCGTCTTGTAGTTGATAAATCTAAGTGATTCATTTCCAAGAATCTTTGTTGATATCAATACCAATGATAGAAAGCTATACAATCTGTTGATCGATAGGATGATACGAATATTAGATATTGCTATTTATTTGAATCTAAAATGGATCCAGTAAATTTACCTTAACTTTCTAAACGATAGGTCTTGAAGAAAATGGTATAGTGGATGTACTTGATTATTATTTTGTGAGTTTAACGATGGAGATGACAAAGATGGTGTCGATGAAGATGATGATGGCAAAATGTGTATTGATGTTTCATTTATTAATCCTTTGACCGAAAATAAAAAAGAGATAAAGAATTGCGAAAATGAATAGAGTGAAAAGAAGTTGACTTCTTGTTTCTTAAATATAAACTCCTGTAGTACACCATATATCAAATAGAGTACCAACATATAGAAAGTGCATTTATAAATCTTTATATAGTCATAGCTGCTACTATTGCTATCTCCAGCTAAATCCAATGATATAATATCATTGCTATCAATATTACTACTGGTTTGCTGTTGTTGCGATGACAGCAAAAGAGGACTTTTATGTAAGATATCAGAAATCTTATTTAAAAAAGAGCTATTATTATACTTTTGATATTTATCTTCGTTGTCATCGTTGCTTCTATTTGTATTATTTAAAATATGAAGATGATAGAATAGGAGAGGATGAGGCCGATGCATAACTATACTGCTGCTGTTTTGTATTGCCAAATGCACCACTAGACTTCAGACCTGCATATTTATTTATAATACTATTGGTATTATTGGTATTATTGTTATTATTGTTATTATTGTTATTATTCTTTGATTGTTGTTGTTGTTGGTGAAGATCCTTGATAAAATTAAAGTCGGATGTTGTAGTTGCTAGAGGTATGATGTCGATGGACACTTGATTACTGCTACTACTACTACTATTATTAACATGAAGATCAAGTTCATTCTGCATATCTAAATAAATAAATAAATGATATCACTCATCGATCATTAGATTTCAAATATAGATATAACATTAAAAATAGTACAATATGGAATGACTTTACATTCATTCATTATTCATTATTTTCACACACACATTATTAAAAATTAAAATATTATTATCAATAATTAATTATTAACCCCTATTGACATTTTACAATCGTGCGAATGTAAATTTTCTATAAGTAGAAATGACTATTGTTGTAGGTTTATTCATGCTTTTCATTATGTCTTTGTAGTCTATCTACCTATTATTATTAATTGATTGATTGATTGAATATTTAATGAATGAATTAAATAATTATTCTTGGAGAGAATAACAATATTGATCATTATTTTATTGTTTGGAACTATACATGTGAGTACATTATCCCCAAACTAAATTTCAAATCTAGATCTATAATAATATTTCGTTGAAATTACAAAAAAGGATGAATTTGAACAAAAAATCTTTGACTCAAAAATGAAAATCACACCTTTTTTAACAGTCTACCTATTGTTGTGCCAAATTGCGAGATCTTAGTTATTGTTTAATATTTAGGAATCTTTATTTTGAAAGTCACAGTTGTTGTTATAAATAAACAACACATAAACGCTAAACATTGTTAACATTGCGCACAAAGTTATCTTAAATTGTAAATATTCTTTCCGACACCAATAACAATATCTATAATTATTAATAATAATAATAATAATAGTTAGCAACCATATAAATAGCAATAATAATACTATTAATAATATTGTGTTTTTGTTTCAATCAATCAAAAGTTTACTTTTATCGTAACAACTATGAATTCATATTTTAAGACTATTATACTGAATTCTTACGAAGAAAACACAATTAATTAGTTGCATATTTCTCATAACACCCCCATATTACAAAACTAAAAAAAACAAAAAAATATGCTGGTTATAACACTTAGAAGTGAGACTTACATGACACACACAACCCGTCATATAGAATGCTACACATATTGCAAAGCCTATTTATTTCGTTGAAGATATTAATGGAATATTACAATCTTACTTTTTAGGTACAACAGCACCAACTAGATAATATTTGTAATAGATTTGGTATTGAAAAAATGGCAGATTCTTTCTCAGACATCGCTGGTGATGTTACTTATGAAAATGGAATGGTAAATCAACATAAATTATTTACCAAATCAAACCTATTTTAACCATTTTTCTATTCATGGTATCTTTACAACAAACTTATAATCAACATTTACAACTTCAGCAAGAGTTTCAACAGTATTTCAATTTTGACAGCTTAAGAAAACCCTTGAATATTGATTCCAAAGGTTTAGAGAGTAAGTTTTTACAACTATTATAATTTTTTAATGATCAATGTATCTGATTTTTGTATTTCTGCAGATGAGGAGCACACATTAAAACTGTTCAATGACCTTGAGAATTTCAAATTGGGTGTTCCTGTCACTCGAGTCTCCTCAAAAGGAAAAACAAATTTCCAAAAGATTGTCTTAAACTTAAGAAAGCATTTATTGCTTTGTGCAAAAAAGAAAGGTATGAATTGATTTTGACCAATTTCCAAGAGATTTATATTTTAACATATAACAGTTCCATTGTCTCAAATTGATGAGATTAGAGTTGGACAAAAGACAAATGTATTCAATAACTTCCAATTAAAAGCCGATGCTCACCAAAAAATTGATGTGGCCAATTGTAAATCATTTTCTTTGATGTACTTAGGAAAGAGCAACAAGAGTAAATCCTTGGATTTCATTTGTGAGACTGAACAAGAGAGACGTCTTTTGGTTTCAGTATTCTATCACACCATCAGCGTAGCAAAGTCTCTTGACAACGAAATGGGATTTGTCATGAGAGAGTTCAACTCATTTGGTAAGGATGCACTTGGTCGAGAAGATATCAAAAAAACTACTTGAGAAATTAAACTATACAACTTCCAGTGAGATGTTGGCACGTATGATGGCAATGGTCGATCGTAACGATGACAATAATCTTGATTTTGTAGAGTTCTCAGATCTTTTGAAATACTTGCGTTCTCGTCCAGAGATCAAAATGATATTCGAGCGATATTCATCAGAGGCCAATCAACATCTTACTATTCCACAAATGATAAAGTTCTTCAAGGATGAGCAGTCAGAGGATTGGAGTGAGGCAGAGTGTGTTGCCTTGATCACCAAATACAATCACGAGTATCAACCATACATCCTTTTTGATCAATTGGAGGATTATCTTGTAGGTGATTTCAACTCTGCGGTTGATCCCAAAACTAGAACCATCTACCAAGACACAAACCGACCCATTTCTGAATACTTTATTAATTCATCTCATAACACATACTTGGCTGGTCATCAACTCAAAGGTGAATCATCAAGTGAGATGTATGTAAAAACATTAAAATCTGGTGTTAGATGTGTCGAATGTAAGCTTCACTATATATTTCTTACTAATTACTCGTTAAAAATAATACTAATATATTTTATGTTATTTCTATACAAAGTGGACGTTTGGGATGGATCTGATGGAGAGCCAATTATTTTCCATGGAAAGACCTTGACCACTCAAATTAAGTTTTCACATGTATGCCAAACAATCAAGAATCATGCTTTTGATTTATCACCTTTCCCAGTAGTGTTGAGTCTTGAGGTTCATTGTTCAGTTCCACAACAAATTAGAATGGCTTACCACCTTGAAAATATTTTTGGCGATATGCTTCCAAAGCCTCTCGAAGACAATGCCACTGTTTTCCCAACTCTTGAGCAATTGAAAAATAAGATTCTTTTGAAGGGTCATCGTGCTGCCAAGGTTGCTACCACCCCAGGTGAAATTAAAGATATCCTTGAAGAGAACGAAGATGAAGAAGAAGAAGAGTTAGATCAGCCATTGTCATCCTCATCATCATCCAACCCAGTTCTAGGAGCTTCTAACTCAATTTTTAAAGCTAGGTTCATCTTTGGCTACCTCATTGAAGTTGAAAAAGAAGAAAGAAGACAGCCATACAAAGAAGGCACCACCCAAAGTTAAGATCGCCGAAGAACTCTCAAGACTCATCTATTTGATTGGTTCTGGATACAAGTCAGCGGAGCTTTCTAAAGCAAAATCACCTGCCTATATGCATTCTTTCTCTGAGGGTCAAATCAATAATGTCCTCAGTAGCTATGACTCTAGTAAGATTGTGAATCTCACCCAAACACATTTCATTCGTGGATATCCAAGAGGTACCAGATTCGACTCTTCCAATTTCGATCCATCACCAGGTTGGTCATTAGGATGTCAAATGATTGCTCTCAATCATCAAACTAGCTCTGAGCCAATGTGGATCAATGAAGGAATGTTCGAAGACAACGGTAGCTCTGGTTATGTATTGAAGCCACCTGCACTTTGGTATGAAAACAACCCATCATTGCAATTTGACCCAACCATTCAGATCAGACATCCTGCATCCAAGTACTCTACACTCATAGTAGAGGTCATCAGTGGTAGACAACTACCCAAATACACCAAGTCGACCACCGGTGAGGTCATTGATCCATTCGTTACTCTCTCCATTCGTGGATGCAAATATGACCAAGCTGAATTCAAAACCAAAGTAATTAGTAAGTATACCATTCTATTAAATTGATGTAGCAGCAACATATATATTAATTTTGTCTTTTGTTTCATCTAGATAACAATGGTTTCAACCCATATTGGGGTGAAGAATTCAGATTCTCACTGACAAACAGTCAGCTTGCAATGTTGCTTATTAGAGTAGATGACAAAGATGCATTCCATAGACACAACCGTATCGGTCATTGCGGTATCAGAATTGAAAACATCCGTCCAGGTTACAGAATTGTCAGGCTTCGTAACGATGTTGGTGATATCATTCCACTTTGTAATTTATTATTGAAATTCACTTTATTACCATAAAAGTAAACAACTTCTACTACCACTACTGATAATATTATTGAACCAATAAAACCCAAACAACTAAAGTTGTAGAAATAATATATATACGTGTTTTTATTTTTGATTGTTTTAATATTATGGGAGTTTAGAAGACAGGGTGACTGAAGGTATTGGCAGCTGTCAAGAATCCCTCTTCTTGTTGAATAAATTGATTGGTGATTTGATTGAGATGTCTTTCATCTTCCTTAAGTCTGTCCTTGGTGACAGAAACTTCAAAGAGCTCTTCCAACATAACATCTGAAAGGATGGTGATCTTACCTTGTACTTCACCCCAAAGATCAGTTTGCATTGGAATCAAGAAGTAGTTGTAGCATTTCAACATGATGTTCTTGGTGATACGGGTCTTGATGTCACGGAATAACTTGGCAGCCAATTTGTTTACAACGGCTTGAGTATCGGTTTGTTTGTTTTCGGACAAAGACTTCAAGTCCTCATTATTTACAAGCTCCCAGTAGATAAGACGGGTAGTGTAGAATTCATCAATACACTTGCTCTTGCAGGTCATAACGATCTGGTCGATAAACTTAAAGTACATTTCCTTGATGGAGTGAGTAAAATATGGGTGATCGTCAATGTTGATGAGTGATGAGCTGTTGGAGTTAGATGAATGGTGTCCACCAGAGCTGATATGGCTGTTGACTGAAATTCCACCTGGACGCAAGCTGTTAAGAGTGATTGGAGCACTGTCAAATGTTGGGGAGGAGGCGGCACGACGCAATTGAATACGACGTTTGTTTTCAATCATACGGTCTACGATATCAACGAGACGACGCAAGATATAGATGGCACGACGGAACAATTGGTCAACCAATGGCTTCAATGCCTCTCTTGACTTCTTTTGAGCGAGGTCACTAGCTGCCCAAGCAATAACAGATACATTGTTTGGACGATTTGAACCAAGAGATGTGGCAACCTCATCAGCAGTTAATGGTGCTAATTCTACACTCTCCGACACAGCCTTAAACTCTGATAAAAGACGTTCAAATTGCTGTCCACCATATACCTTTGAATCGGCAAATGGTACACTTGAAGTGTTCAAAATGATTGGACGATGGTTAAGATCACGCCATTCTCCAGTTTCATCTTGTGCCTTCTCTTCGCTGAGGGTTTGACCGTTCAAAGCTGGATAACCTTCGAGGGTACCAACTACCAACTTCTCAATGGATTGGAGGAATTCCATGACATAGTTGGATGCAATGATACGGAGCTTGCTGGCATTCATGTTTTCAAGTTGTCCCTTCAACTTTGAGAGTTGTTCTTCACTTGACTTTCTGAATGCACGTAAACGTTTCAATACCTCTGGAATAGCTTCTTGGTAACGACGCCAGGTCAATTCGCTAATTGCATGACGGAAAGAGGTTAAACCGATGGAACGCTCGAAACGACGATCGTATTGAAGTTGCTCCAATACCTCAGCATCACGATTTTGGAGTTGTATAATAGCATCGTTCAAAGCAGCCTTTGAAGAAGCGGTGGTTGGCAAAGTTAAAAAGAATGTGAGAGCATCAGCGTTTGGTTGTGAGAGTGAACGATTCAAGTCACGAGCATTGTTGAAAGTCTTTAAGAACTCAGAAAATCCTGTAAAGATAAAGATGGAACGGTCCAACTTTGGATCGTAACGCTTGGCGCTTTCCACCATTGATACAGATGGACCAGCTTGCTCGACTAATAACAACATACGTTGAGCTGGACGGGCAAACGATTGGATAGTCTCTTCATCTGCAGACTCTGGCAAGTTGATAAACTGCATATTCAAACAGTAACGATATTCAAATTGAATCTTAATAGGGACTGATGATGCAACATTTCTAGAGGTAATTTCACGAGCGACTTGATCCAAAGCCACTTCCTTGTCGACTTCGAAATTCTTGAGGAAACGATCTCTTTTGAAGAGAATGTGTGGTTGCTCATGAGCTGGATTGTTGACGAGATTAATAATGATAGGACGAAGAGTTGCCGAGATCTCTCCCAATGGATATCCAATGAATGTTTGTATCAATGAGAATTTACCAACATTGTCTTTTCCAATGACAACAAACTCTGGCACCTCAATCTGTGTATTCAAATCTCTTGCCAAAATCATGATCTTATTGTAGGATTTATACATTTCGCCAAACTTTTGGTTGTCGAAATTCAATGGAAATGGAATAACCGTTGAAATTGGTTTGAGACTATAATGAATTAATATTAATTGGTTGTCCAACTACTCTTTTTTGTGTTTAATACTTGTACTTACACGCCAGATTGTCTATCCATGATTGTTTAAACAATTTTATATTTATCTTTTAATATATATTAATGATAATTTTAATAAGAAATATAGTTATTAATTTAGATTTATATATATTTAAAATATATATATTTATATTTCTTGATAGATTGATAAATAAGAGTAGAAATAGAATACCTATATTTTATATTTATATTTTAAATAACAATATCGTTAGCAAGACTTGTGTGAATGGTATGGGGTATCAGTAGTCAACCATATCAATCATATTATTTAGGCTTAATCAATTAATTTAATGATTATTGGTATCATGCATGATTTAGTCGTCGGTGTATAGGTAAAGCTTGCAGTAGTAGTTGGGGGTGCTTATTATTATTATGATATGTCATTTTTAATAATAATAAATATTACTACTACTTAAACCAATCAATAAAATCAAATCATGATTAATAATCATTTAGACATTACTAAATTCATGAATATTTTGATGATTAAAAGTATCTTGGTGGTGGTGGGCTGGTGTCTATTGAATTCTATTGTGATTGTGAATCGATTTTAAAATTTAAATATAGTTGAGTGATTTATAAATCAGTGTGGGGTTTGTATGGCTGTGTGTGAATGTAGTCATTAGATACTATCTATTTATCTATCTATGTGTTTGGTTGACTAATTCAATATTATTCCTTCGTTTTTTGATGGTGTGAAAACTCTATAATCTGACTAACACTTTATACTAATATAATGTTGATGATGGGTGATTACGGATAAGTCCTTTCTAAATTTGTCACAATTGATTATCTTAACACTGATATTTAAAGTGAGTATTTAATATGATTCCATTCTTCATTGCATTGTTAATTACTACTAAAAATGATCTAAAAAAATGATTCTATTTTTAGGAGTTATTAAAGAATCGAAACATCATAATTTATGACTCGTCATCGATTCGCCTCTCTGTATAATGATTGACTTGTAATATTTAAAGATACACTTTTCATTAATGATAAATACCTATATAATTAATAATACAACAAAACTCTTTATTTTTTTAGTCAAATAAATAATATTAGAATATTGAATCATTGCGCCAAATCAAATTGGGATATTATTGAAAAACTGATCAGAAAAAAAACAAAAATAAATCCAAAATAATTTATTTAAAATAATAAAAGTAAATGTGGATCATTTTTTTAGATGTTGGGTTTGTTTGTTGTTTTTACCACAAGATGAATGTTGTTGTTATTGATTTTTTATTATTAATAATTTTAAAATAATAATAATAATAATTATTATTATTATTATTTCCATGGTAGTGGTTTCATTACAGTTTCGGAATGGATGTTATGCAATACCCTGTACTTTGTAAGGAGATATCGTTTGAGTGAGTCTGCCAGCTTGTGTGAATTATGATTGGTTGGTGCTACTCCTAGCCAAATCGGATTGTAGAGTAGTCCATCTCAGGGTTGATTGGTGGATAGCTGATCAGTAGTTCGATGGTCTGAGCATTCTTACGGATATTCAATACTGTGATTAGAGTTTCGTCAAACTCCTCTCCAGTCAGCTCCTCGATTCTGCTCATCCATTCGCTTTTTTATATCTTCGTAAGGCATTGGAATGTCAAAGTTGTACTGTTGAATGTGATCGTGTATGTATTGTCGGTACTGCTCGGATGCTCGGACCAGCAGCTTGTAAGACTCGGTGTCTTTCTTAAAGTAGGATCGGACAATCTTGTCGTAGGCGTGAGATGTCACCGTCGGGATAAATGATATGAATATAATGATCTTTTGCTCAAGGGTCTGGTATCGATCGAGAACCTTTAAACGCTTGGGCATCAGTGTGGCACAAACTGGCATCAGTGTTTCCATTGAGGTAATTTTATCTGCACTGCCCTCCAGATCAAAGAGGGACTTTATTGGTGTATCAAGGAAGAAAATCTTGCTTTTATAGCTCTCAGAAAATACTTCGACCTTTTCTCGGTTGGCCACATAAAATTGTTCTGGAGTCAGTACTATGGGGGATCTATCAACTGGACTTCGACTTCTTATTTGAAGTGGCTGGAGGTATTACTGATGAATAATGGAATTGGTTGATTCTGTTAGAATGAAATTTTGGTGTTTTAGTCGATGGTGTTGTTGTCGGTGTATTTATCGTTGTATTCGTAAAGTTGGAATCAATATCTGGGCTTGTTGGGATATATGAAAGAGGAAATTTATAGTTGGATTTTGATTGCTGGATTGATTGTTGTTGAAGTGACTGTTGTTGTTGTTGAAGTGGCTGTTGCTGCTGAATGGCAACCGATATGATGTCCATTAACATTTCCTTTGGGATAATTCGATAAAATCTCGGGAAAGGTTGGTAAGCGATAGCTACTATCGTAATGTTCGGTTTTCTCAAATGATTTGCTTGATGATTCGATTTCGATAAAAGTTGATGTCAAATGAAAATGAATCAATACTTTCAAGTGGATCGAAGGTCGAATTGAGAGATAGTTGATCGTAGTTATTAATTATATGCTCAAATCATTGCCAAAACATATAGGCCACTGTTTCCATCAACGAATCCTCTATCGGGTGTGGAAAAAGTTGAAGGCTGTTGTCGGAAAATTACTTTCTTTTGATTGATTTTCAGGAATGATTTGAAAATAGGCTGAGATTGAATCCGGTATCTTTACATATCCTCCAATATCGACATCGCTACTCAATGTATCGTAAGATATTATTAAATCACCGTTGATAGGGCAGTGACGGATGACATAGAGTATCCAATGCTTGAGAATTATGGTTGAAAGGTATGATACTGAACATTGTACGCGGTCTGTTATAAAGGTCTTCACCAATAGATTGAAAATCAATTGGAATGTTTGAGAATGAAAATGAATCAAATATAGCAAGCTTGGCATGATCCCAATCACCTTCGAATCTGTGCGCTAGAAATGCTCGTATACAATTAAACATTATCTTTTCGGTGATCCATTTTCTATTTTTAAATACATTCCAGTTCAATTGGTTGGACATAGGCTGGTTCAGAACTTGAATATATAAATCCAATTTTTTTGATTGATGGGATTGAAAGTGCAGATGCCAATGACAGTGAGGTTAAAGATTGTGATTGATTGATTGAATTTGTCCTGTTAATGCCAGATAATAAAGATGGTTTTGGTTGATAAAATTGGAATAGAATGTAGTAAAGAATCGGAATGTGACAAATCAGCTGTGAGGTTTTGATTTTGATGAGGAAATCAACTCCATTTGATTGGCTAATCTATTAACAGTATTCAATAAATCACCAACTGTTTTGTTATTTGGTGAAAATATAGTTGTTGAGTTTTGACTCAACTGTGTTCACTCTGCTTGCAATATCTCCACCACCAGAGAGGGAGTTGCTCGTATTTAGTTGGCTACCGTCACCATAATCAGCAGTGAGAGGAGAACTTGGATTTAAAAATGTGCTTTGTCTATCACTACCTGTGGTCGCCATAGTCATTCCTGGTAATTTAATTCTCTTTGATAGTGTATTGCTGCTGACTGGTGTGAAAGTGTTGCTCAATTGATCAACTTGTGGTTGTGATACTAAATTTGGTGAAGTAGATGATTTTACATTTCCAAGACAATGACAATGATAGTTTGCAAATGTAGATAGTGAAGGTGGGAAATACAACACCCAATTGCTTTGTCTTTGCGAGCATCGATGCTCTACTGACATGTTCCAACTTTCCATTTGGATGTTTTACAATATGTAGATAGCCTAAGAACATTTGAATATCTTCTTCGTGTAGCAATGTATATTTACAAGTGATATCACAATATTTTAGTGCACTGGCTCGTGCTTTGAGTGCTGATTTTCCATTACTGCTGCCACTATTATTATTGCCACTGTTAATTGATTCAGATGCTGCTGTTTGATTCTTCTTGAAGATAAACTGTTTGCCGTGACTTATAAATCGCACCTCCAATGAATTCGTCTTCCCATAAAGCACTTCTATAATCATTGCAAACATTTAATACCAATCCAAAACGTACAATATAGCTTTCCAAGTGTGAATCTTCAACAAAACTCTCTGAAAAATCCTGTTTCAATGCCAATGTAGACCTCCAATCTCAATAAATCCTTATATTTAATATTAAACTACCGAAAGGTGATAAGTAACCTAATTGTTAAATATAGATTAAGTACTCTTACATTTGCACAAGATGGCTCTGATTTTAAAAAGTTGGTTTGCTGTTGTAAGAATTGTTGTTGTCTAAATTTCCTGTACTGTTGTTGTAGATGTTGCTGTTGTTGCTGTTGCTGTTGTTGATTCTGTTGGATCTGAATTTGTTGTTGTTGTTGTTGTTGAGGCTGTTGTTTCATTGTATGTTGACTTATCAGTGGTTGTGATTGAGATTGTGGAATAAGCTGTTCATAATTTTCATTAGCATTTCTTAAACTGTTTCTGGTGCTTGTACCTTTTTCAGTTATCAAATGATGTGAGAAATTGTCAAAGTCATTTTTCGAAATTCAACCTGATGATCATTCTCTGTATCGGAATCATACCGGTCATCCAACAGATCCTCTACATTTGCATGTCTGTCAACCAGTGGATAGTCGTCGTATGAATCGAATGATTTTCTTTTACTTCTTGCCACCACACCAATTCCAGCGGCACCACCGAAACCACTGGTGGTGGTGGTACTAGTGCTACTACTATTACTTATACTACTATTGACACTACTAATATTTCTGTTGTTGATACCACTGCTACTACTACTATTACTACTACTAATACTATTAAAATAATATTGATCTGTCATGCCTGGTGAATTAATTTTAAAATAACTGGATGATCAATATATTCAATGGGTCTTTGCCAGCACTATTACCACCACCAAATATGTCATTAATGTACAGATAGGTATCACGAAATACCATATAGAAAAATAAGACTACAGATTTATCTTTCTCTCAAAAGATGTAATTTTAATTGAACAAATTTTTATTTTGGATTTCAGGTGGTCTAGACTTGGCACTGAGACTGAAAAAAATTCTCTCCCAGGTTCTGTGGCACCCAAATACTAGTTTCGGAATTTTTATTTGTTTTTTTGTTTTTTTATTTTTTGTTTTGTAAAATGTGGTCATCGGTTGATCTTTACCAAAAGAAGGAACACCATTGCTGACTCTTTATGATAAATAATACAAATACTCTGAACTATTTAAAATTTTACAAAAATAAGTAATAAAGAAAACAATACTATTAATAGTTGTTATTCGTACCATTCGTATAGTTTTTATTAAAAAATTTCTATAATAATCAAACAGTTAATTATTTTAATGAATTTTTTTTTTGTGTAATCATAAGGATCTATACTTTTTAACTTTAAATATAGATTGTTAAAAATCAACTAGATATTTAATCTCTCTCTCCCTTCATAGAAACTTTCAAATTGATCCAATTTATACATCTAATAGAATATTATATAATAAGTTTTTTATTGCAAAAACATCAAGAACAGCTCTCTATCCCTCTGACGGTTGCTCTCTATGAATAGATGATCTACAAGTCAAATTAGGTAAATAACAAACAAATCAAATATAAATATATTCACTCCATCAGATATAAAATGACATCGTTCATCAAAGAGAGATACCAGTCCACTACCAACATCGTCTCAAGGGATAGTGAAACTAGGACACCATCAGAGCCAAGATCAAAATGGCTTCGGGGTTATGTAATAGTAGACCAACGACAAATAGATTACCCCCTCTCACCAATGGACAAAATTAGACTAACTTAAAGATTACATGTTTGTTTGGGGTGTCTTTTTCTTAAGATGGAGGCGATCCCACCACCAACCAAAAGAAAAAAAGAAAAACAAACAGAGATTTTTGAACTTCAAAAATGAGATGATTTTTCCTTCATTTTGGAATAACCACAAACAACGATAAAAATTGGGTGTGGGATTTTGTAGTCACTCAAGAGGTTTGTGTGGGGTGACATAAGTTCCTCTCAAATAAAAGAACAAATTTTTTAAAAAACACAACAAATTCATGGTGACACCAAATTTAAACCAAATGTTGTTGTTTGTTTTTAAAAAAATAAAATAAATTAAATAAAACAATTAGGTTGTGGGTACTGCAAAAACAACAACACTCAAAATATTAAAAACAATTAACATAAGAGTAATAATAATAATCATAATAATAATAATAACAACAAAAATAAAAACATTTTGCTCGTAACAACAAAAACAACATCGACATCTTACCTGTATTATTGTGTGTTTTGTGTAGAGTAGTTTTTAGGTGCCTTCGGATTTGCATGTAACAAGGAAAGAGTTCGAGAAAGATAACTTCAACTGCAATTGTTAAATTGATATCAACTTTAGTATTTATCTATAACATTATTGTTCAAAATAATAAAACAACAATAACAATAACAATAACAACAGCAGTAACAGCAAACAAAAAAGTAGACTTGTGCATCTATTCAAAAACATTCAACAACATTCAATTTTAATTTTATATTTTTATTTGTTTTAAAAAATTTTAATATCTTTTAAAATTTAGTTGTACTGTATTGTGTTGTTTCTCTTGTTTGTTTATTTGCGTGTCTGATTATCAAATAATAATAAATCCACAAACGTTTGTACTCAAACAAATAAAAAAACAAAAAAAAGGATTAATAGATATAATTTGTTTTAAATCAAAGTTGCAACAATAGTTACACATATAGTAGTACATTATATATATCCAATAGTTAAATAGTATTAGCAGTAACACCGTAATAACAGTGTATAGCAGTCAGTCAGTAGTTTAATTAAAGTTTGTGTTTGTTTTTTTTTTTTTTTTTTTATTTATTTTTTTATTTTTTTAAAAAAATAAAAATAATTTATTATAACTTTGGTCAGTCCAACATAGATTAGTTACCATGGATTATACTAAAGAGATCTATTATAATACCATTGCTTTGAATGGTAATGGTATTGGCAAAAGAGGTATGTTTAACTAATCAGTTGGTAGTATTGTTTTTTCTTACATCTCTTTAAATTATATAACAGAATTAAGTGAAGGTATAAATGATTTGAACAAAAGATTAAGAGTTGATATGGTAGCTCAGGATATATCCCTCTGTCAACAACATCTTCAGCAACAACAACAGTACAGTTTAGCAAAAAGTACAACAACAGCCGAGATAAAAATAATAGTGAGGAGGTTTGCTTTTTTGAGAAGCTTTCAGTGGAGATCATTGTAAAGATATTTAGCTATTGTGATCCATTTTCAACTCCACTGTTGTTTGTATGTAGACTGTGGTCTCGCATTATACATTCAAATCAACTCTCGATCTGGAGAAACTTGTTGGTCACAATCAGTGAGAATCGTCCACATATATTTAGACCTTTAGCCAATCGAATTTTATCATACTTTAAGAATGGATATGGTAGAGCACTTCATTCATTTTCTTTAATCACTTCACTTTCGCCGACCAATAGTAACAACAATACAACTACTATTAATAGTTCGAACAACAACAATAGTAATAATAATAATAAACAGATAAATAATGTAAATAGAATGAATTCACATAGTTCAAGATCTAATAATAATAATAATAATAGTATAAATGCATATAATAATAGTAATAGTAGTTTTGATAGTAGCAACAATAGATATCTTGAAAGTCGATCAGCAGTTAGATCACCAACAGTATCAACTACCGAGAAAACCGATTCAACGACAGCAACAGCAAATGGAAACGAAAAGGTTAATTTAGTTGACTTCATAAGAAGTCTTGGTGAGGGTTTGGCACAGTGTCACAGATTAAAACAACTTGATTTAGCAATTCCTCTTGATAGTGAACAGTTAAGTTTAATTACTACTAACTGTCCACGACTTGTGGAGTTGAATATTAATAGTTTTATTGATTGGTGACAAAGGCATAGAGTCCGCTTTAACCCCATTAAGTGACCTCGAGCAACTTTCTGTAATTTCAAATGGTCATGTTAACATCGTAAGTTTTAATCAGTTTAATTTGTCGGTAATGTCTTACTAATATAAATTGCTGTTTAAAATCTATTAGGAATTTGCTAAGCAAACAGGAAGACAATTAAACACCCAAATGTCCCCATTATCACTTTACAGTATATCAACATTAAAAAGATTAAAATCATTAAAGTTTTCCCTTCTCTCGCAGTTTGGAAATAAAGCTTTAATCGAAAGTGGAATCGTACCAGAGCAAACTGATTCAAATGAACATCATCAGGCAGATATTGAAAAAGCCGTCAAGTCATTATCAAAGTAAGTGCATAAAACCTAGTATAAATGCCTGGTCACAATATATTAATGTTCTATTTAGTTGTAAATTTTTAGAGAATTTGGAAATGATGAGTTGTAATATAAATGAAATCACTTTACAGTGGTTGTTAGAGCAATATACAAATTTAAATAGATTGGTTATTTATAGAAACAGTTCATTAAGTACATTTGTATTTAGACCTTCTACAATTACCCATCTAAGTTTATCATGTTTATCAATGCTACAAACCATTCACATTGAATCAAAAACACTACGGGAGTTATATATTGAAGGGTTTGTGTTCAAAACTATACAGTACATTTAATAATTAGATTCTAACTCATTTTATTGTTTAATTTAGTTGTGAATCATTAAAATCAACAGAATTAATTACTCCAATGCTTTCAATACTATCGATGGAAGGATGTACCGGTTCAATCAAGATTAGACAGGGTACCAATATCAAAACACTTTCACTTTTCGAATGCCCTAACTTAAGTCAGAGAGAACTAGAGGCTACATTGGATTCACTTATCTCACTTGAAGAGTTGTATATTTATTTGCACCAAATAGTAGATCTCAGAATTTGTTCTCAAACTCTTAAAAAGCTAGACATTGAGGCTTGGACTGGTATTCGTTCTTGTGTTATGGATTGTCCGGAGCTAGAAGAATTCAAAGCTAGTGAGTCCAGTCTTGAATCACTCTACCTGAAAGCCGATCATATGCAGACAATCGAGTTGGATTTCTGTGATCAACTAAGAAGTGCTGTTATCGATATCTTGACTTGCCGATTGTTTAGTTTAACACAAAGCCACCCAACTACTCATTCAGTTACTGGTGATGGTCGCGGAAATCTAAATGTTGCTTTACAGTTACTTTCCAGTGATGACGATAATGAAGATGAAGATAATTCGACCAATGAAGATGAAGACAGAAAGTACTTGTCACCAATGGTTCTGTTCTTACAAGCCCACCATTTTATTAAAGATTGTATTATTTTAAGTGGCAATTTGGTTGGTAAGCTCTCGACCAGAACTGTTGGACATCTCTCGATTGAACAACGATCGTTCAGCTCCTACATCTTCAACGTTGACAAAATTTGTAAATTGAATACCTATCACCAGACCAGTGGAGATGAATCTGGAAACAGAACACCAAGATTCATTCCTATCGAGACAGAGGCAACCAGCTACAGCACTAAAGTTGATTCTTACGATACAACTCGTAGAAGTTCGACTAGAACGAGTCGTCCACTTAGCCCAAGCAGCCGATCACCAAGTCCATCGTCACAGTTTTATTTCCCAACAATGGATACCTATGATGATACAAATTGGCAACCTACTTTTTCATATTTCTCACCAATCTCTCCATCACTATCGTATAACAATAGAATCAATAAGAGATATGGTCAGTAAAACTTGATTAATAAAATTGTCAAAAGTATAATCTAGATCTAGTTGCCATAGACTAGATTAGTATTTTAGTTTTAACGATAAAAACATAGATAAAGTGAGGTTTTTATTATAATCTAAAATGTTGTATACATTTTACCAAAATAATATCCATCTTTAGATTTGGGAATGTTATTGTTTATACCTGTACTATTTAGTAACCAATAGTGTGTCAAGGTTAATATAGTCAATTGATATTGGGTTGTTGATTTTCATTTTGATTGATGACCGCTATGAAATTATTGCTCAGGTAGAATGGAGTCATCATTCCGAGGAAAAAGGTGTTGGATCCAGAGTATATGGTCGTCAGATCCATGGATGTTGTGTTGACCTTATAGATAACTGCGGCACCGGTATCAGCTGACAACTGGCACAAGTAAAGGCTGTAGTCATAGTAGAAAAGTGATGCCTCTCCATCAGAGTATGGAATATTAAGTTGGAAGATATTGTCCTTTTGGGAAGCCATATTGTGCGATAATAGGTATTGAACTTGATTCTTGTCGGCCACATAGGTATAGAAAATATTGGAGTCTGAGTCAAAGACACCAATTGGTAATCCACTGAGATCAATATTCTCTCTTATTTCAAATAAACTCGTTTGATGGTTGATAAAATTGAATTCCATGATTGTCAACATGTCACTGAATGCCACTTGTACAATACAAATTGCATAGGCTTTATTGGTAACGTGATTGAAAGAAACTGGTTGGAATTGAAATTCAAAAGTAATATCATTTGTGACATTACTTAGACTATTGAATTGATTGTCCTATAATAATGTGAGTGTCAATAAAAGGGTTATTTTGGAAGAATTAACTACATACCAATGTATTGAAAGTCGATAGGGAAAATATATTTCCATTTGCAATTATAGACAGGACATTATCTCCATTATCAGAGATATTCAAGGTTGAGAAAAGAATACCATTGGGATCCAAAGAAACAGATTGTGTTTTATTGGTGTTTCCTGTTACCAAGTCAATGACAGTATATTGCCATGAATCATCAAATGTATACACTCCAAGTTGATTTGGTTGTTGACAGCTTATGACCTAAATTAATATTAATATCATAAAATGAGTTCCCACTCCTTTTATTCTGATAGTCTATAGAATACTACAGTAGTGTAATTTTTATACATACATTCAAGAAACAGAATATAAAGAATAACAGGTAAAGATTATTGATAGATGACATTATTTTTTGTTTTATTTGATTTATAAAAACATTACATGAAATCTAAATAAGATGGATTGATCAAATGTAAATTTGCTTTTTATCTTAAGAGCTCTACAAATGTTCCATTAAAATCAAATTTTGATGAATAATTGAAAGAATTTTAGTGATATTTTAACCTTGATATTTACATCAATCGACAAGGAGCAATTCCTTCCTAAATGAGATTTTTGTTTTTTGCCATTCTTTGGAATTTGCCAAAATTACTGTGAAAATAAAAGATTTTCACTATCTAATCTAAAATCAAAACCCCGATAACTTAATTAATGTTCGACATGTTTTACTAGATTAAGTCTACCCTTTGTAAAAATACAAAAAAATGACATCAACCATGCAATATTTAAAGAGGTTTTTTCAAAAACTGATAATTTATTTTTATCAAAGACAAATAAAGATAAAATGAGGGGAATGAAATGTTCATTTACATTTATCCATTTTTTGACTTTTCTATTCTACTACTTTTAAAAAACAAACATTTAGTATTGGAAGGTCTAGTTCCTATAATACATCTTGTGAAAAGTAACAGATCAGAGTATTCTTTTGAAAAGAAAGTTAAACATCATCAAAATACAAGTTCGTTGAATTTTAAAGTTTCAAAAGTTGTTAAATAACAAGTAGAATTCGAATTCCAACTTACTTTTCATGAATTGTGGAATATTATTAACTACAAGGTTACCTGCTTGTTTATTTTAAAATAAAGTAATTTTCAAAAATTAATCTTTGGAAAATAATGTTTTTTAATTAAATTAAAAAAAAATAAAAGTTGGTATTATCATCCCAAGAAGTTTTCTATTTTTGTCGATTACCATCGATTTATAAAAGATATACTACCAATAATATCTCATGTACATATGGAAAATAATATATTAAATTTTGAAAATGATCAGCTAAAGATAGTTATTAATAAGATAAAATTGGCAAATTCAAGCATCGTTGCAGAGCTGATTGATGACTATACTACAAACGCTATCTTGGATATATTCAGCTATGTCATATCAGAGTCAAAGTTTGTTACCTATCAGCAGTTGCTCGACTGTTACTCAGTGAGCAGTCAGAGGAAGCGGTGCAACAATGTGTGGAATTCCGATAGCTTCATTTACAAGTGTCGAGAGTGTCAGGTCGACGATAACTGTGCGATTTGTGTCGATTGTTTTCGCGAGGAGCAGCATGTCGGACATAGTTACAGGCTGGTGCAGTCGGTGCGTGGATGCTGCGACTGTGGTGATGAATCTGCTTGGAAACCCGAGGGATATTGCGAGAGGCACGGTGTTAATGCGCGTAACGCTGCAGCTCAAAATCGAGTTACCGCAGTATTGTAGGACGATCGTTGTGCTTCTAATCAACGAATTCAAGCTCCTCAACAGCAACAACAGTTTGACAAACAGTGGAAATGGAATAGTGGCAAGCATTACACCATCGACGGACGTATGGACATTCAACAAAGAACAAGAGTTTATAGACTGTTTGATCAATCTAATTGCAAAATTGATAGATGTCTTTGGTGATAAATTATCGTTGTGTATTGGAGAGGTATTAAAGCTGAACGAAAGATCAGCTCTCAATAGAATATTCTACAATGTCTTGCAGCTAATGACACTTGGCAATGAGCAGTTGGAAAGAGTTATCGTCTCCCTCTTCATTTCTACAGAGTTGCGTGATGATTTGGCAATTTACCTTGCAGAGAACTACGAATTCATCAGAAAGCTAACTGCTAAACACCAGAGAAATACAGTATTTAACCTTACTATTCAATTGTTCTCCTCCGATTCTGTTGCCTATAAAATAGTATCCACCAATAGTATGTATCTTCAGCAATCCAATCATCATATACAACCAACTAATTAGTATGCCTCCAGATATGATACACATTGTAAATAACCTATTAAAAACATTTGAATCGGCAATGGTAGATGGCCAAATCGATTTTAAACAAAAGATAATGAAGGAAAAGCAATACTTTAGACCTTTATCCGATATATGGTAAGTATATTTAAATCTATCTATGTTGTCATCGGCTCATACTAACCGGCTACTAAATAGTTGTATTATTAGAAATAAATCAAGTTTTCTTTGGTTGTTGGAAAACCCTGCTCAGATACTGTTGCTTCAAAAAGCATTGTTTCTGACACAGGACATGGGTTCAATCATAAGAGCCGCCATGGCCGAGTACGAAGATGAAACTTGGACTCAGAGATTCTTAATCGAATATTACTATAGGAAATGTATATTCTCACCTTTGGGTAAGCATTTCCGTGAGCAACCGCATGGTGCGCATCATATTCAAGTATATATCGACAATCTCTACCGACTCATACACCAGTACTACACACCAAAAACAACTTGGAAAAAAGGTATCCGTGGTTCTGTTATTCCAGATTATTGTGTCTCTAAACAACCGGTCTCCTTCCATCTCCCTATGCACAGATCACTCACAACTATTCTTCTCCAAATGTCATCAAGACTTGGAATACATCCTACCGTTGTATTGTCTTCTTCACCGATTCGAGTCAGCCCGTCGTTATTAATTGACCCGCTATTACGAGTCAGAGTGTTGGTTTCACAGATTCACGCTGGACTCTGGGTTCGAAATGGCCAGTCTGTAAAGTTTCAATCATATACCTATTTACACACTTATGAAATGTCACATAATGATTTCTTCCTTCTCCAGTATGTTGCCAGTTGTATGCCACCTGTCGAGTTTTATGCACAGCTTTTGGACCGTAACGAATTGGCAACTTGGTTCACACTTGATGGAACGATTTCCAAGACAGTCTCGTTGGATAGTAGCAGTATCGCAGCAAAACAATCAGACTCTGATAAAGCAAATGTCATTGTGGCCGAGGACATGACCTCTCTGATCATCGGAATGGTTACAGATCGTACACGTCTTGCATCAAAAACATTCGAGGATGCCACTCGAATTGAAATTATTCATCACTTGGCGGTAAATGGTAGAATGAAGCATGGAGATATATTTCAGAGACATGTAGAGTTGTTTGAAAGAGTTGGTGCTAAATTTGATTCCATTTTGAGCGAAGTTGCAACTTTTCACCCTCCAACGACCACTGATTCTGGAAAATATGAATTAAAACCACAATCATGGGCAGAGTGGACACCATTTTATCCTCACTACACACGACAAGAAGTACAAATGTCTTCAGAGCGCTATCATAATCTTGTGAGTGATGCCACAAAACGAGGCGAATACAACTTGTACCCTGACCACTCAAAATACCTTGATTCTATACCACCCACTCTTCCTTGCTATAGTGGAACTGATCAGTTACTCAATTGTGACATTCTACACAGCATAATATATGTGGTTATTTACAATAGTCTTAGTGGTAGCGGAAAATTCTCCGATCTGCTCCTTACCAACTGTATATATCTCATCAAGCTGATTTTAAGAATCTATAAGTTAGCACCCAATACTTCCACCCTTGTCGAGAGCTCAATGAAATCTAAGCCGACATTCCCCAAACACTTTGAGTTTGGTTATCATACAACGGATTTCCTCTTCAATCTATTCCATCCTATCAAACCAATTTCAGCACCACTTTCGACAACAACATGCCATTCTCTTTATAGTTTGCTCACTCTAATGTTGAAATCAAACCATTTCGAATCACATCATCAGAATATCAAGGATTGTTTAGATCATCCACTAGTTAAACAATTTATACCTAATAATGACAGCATCATTAATAATATTACTATCAATAGTAGTAGCAACAATTCAAATATAGGAGCAGAACAAGCAAAAGAGATTGCAAGAAAGAGACAATTGGAAATCATTTCCAAATTTGCCAAGCAACAAGCAAATTTTCTTGAGGATATGGAGGATGATTTTGAAGAAGAGGAGGAGTCTCAAAATTATGGTTGTTGTGTTTTATGTAAAGAAGATTTAGTACCAAAGAAGAAACCATTTGCTCTCCTTGCATATCTTCAAAAAAAATTCATTACTTTCTCATTTGGAATCTATCACAACAACTAATAGTACAAATGATAATAATAATATTAGTAATAATGACATTGAATATGAATTATTTAGAGATATTCATAGAAAAGATAGTTCTTTTATAACATTTTGTTCACATTCAATGCATTTGGAATGCCTTGAAAAGCTAAAAGACCAGAAATTCAATTGTCCAGCATGCAGAAGATTAGTAAATACACATATTCCATATATAGAGCAACCATTAACTCCGCTGCTAAGTTTGCAATCATCTTCAAATTTGATGGGATGGCTGGAAGCATTTAATGCTAAACAAGCGGAGTTCAATATTAAGCCCCAGGAAGAAATACAGCCTGATCATTTATTATCAATGGTAACAAATAGATAAATATTCAATATGATTCACCCACATTCTTACTAACATAACTGAACAGGTTATATCATCAATAACCATTTTAGAATTAAATAGGAGAACTTCCAACATCGAATCGATTGCTCACCAAGATTTATTTGCTTTACAATCACTGTTGAAATTTACAGCACAGGAGCAGTATAATGAAAAGCATTCTACGAATAATCAATCATTGCATATGATTTTAAGTAGCATATTCTCAACAAGCGAAAGAATATCTGACTTCTTAAATCTAGATATGTTTGGAATGTTCTTGAGAATGTATCTACTGAATGAAAGATTACCAACCGATCAATTTAAGACCAATAATCTATTCGATTTGA
Organism: Heterostelium multicystogenum; assembly: GCA_003667245.1. NCBI lineage: Eukaryota > Evosea > Eumycetozoa > Acytosteliales > Acytosteliaceae > Heterostelium > Heterostelium multicystogenum. The sequence goes on along the minus strand of RCNN01000145.1, from coordinate 5,275 downwards.
TTAAATTGTTCTTTACCTCAACCATTTTACAATCATTATTACTCCTAAATGTTTGTATTCTTTCAAATCAACCAATTTATAAATTATGATTGCTTACTGTTTTCCTACTTCAGAGATGCAATAGTTTAGTCCAGTTGAAAACAATCGATAAACCAATTCGACAGAGAGCTAATGTTTTTGATAATGCCCTTCCTAAGAAAGCTGTATCTACTTGTGAAGATAATTGAACAACAATCAACAAGGATACAAATAGAATCATTTGGAGAGCCAATTGAAATTCAGTACAATTCAATTTCCAACTCACTTCAACTAACAGGCTTTCTTGATGAGCTAAAGAGTAATGATTACCGATTACTAGAGTATTGTTACCATCTATGGGTTGGAGAAGATAGTTCTTCATCAAGATTACCATTGACACCTACAATTTGGAGCTACAAGGAATTCCAGCTTACTAAACTACAACATGACTATCACCATTTCTACTTGGAGTCTTCCAAAAAAACATGTGACATATGTAAGAAGAAACCAATTGGTTTGAATCCATCGCTCTGCCTGCTTTGTGGTGCGTATCTGTGCGAAGTTGATGAATATGTCAAGCATGCTCAAAAATGTGGCGGAGGTGGTGGTTTTGGCATTATCTTTGTGTTTGCAAAGACTGTAGTGCTCATTATAAACAAATCGACTGTTAAGCTGTGGTGCCACAGCATCTATCTCGATCAACATGGATCTGAAGATTTTGGCTTTCAACGTGGTAATCCACTGTACTTGAATGAGGAGCGTCTATCTCGTTTAAAATCAGAGATTTTAACAATGTCACTTCAAAATCTCACAAGTACTCAAAGACAAAATCAATAGCTTAAGCAATAAAACGGTTTAGATCTAGACATTAAGTATATTTATTTTATCTTGTGATTCTAAGATACTTTGAACGATTTTGGTGTCTCTTATAAATGATGTATATGAAAAGAACAATAATAAGGAAACCCACAGCGGAACCAATGATAATTCCAGCCAACTTTCCATCATTCAATGAATGATTTGTCTTTGAACTCTCATCAGATGAGGGTGTGGACTGGCATAATTTTTCTCCATAGTTTCCAGAATAAAAAACATTCGTTTTGATTAATAAAACCGGGTGCCGTACAAGTAGCTACATATTGGGTGTCTGTTTCGATATTACTAAAACTTATATTGGCATATGAACAATAGACCATATCAATCAATTTGCTATTGGTATTTCCTTTAAAGTTCACATTGTTGAATTCTACGGTAGTCAATGCACTATTTAGGAACAATACACTGGCATCTCCATCCAAACTCACCTGATTATCTTCAAAAGTAGAGTTTGAAATGACAAGACCAACTGCACTTGCAAGATAGATTGCTCCACCAAATTCTGCTTGGTTCCCTGAAAATGAGCAACCATTAATATAAGCAACTCCTTTGACTACCTTGAGAGCTCCACCAAAGTTGGCCTTTGAATTGCTATTGAAAGTAGTGCTGTTCATAAATAAACTTCCACTGGAGTAGAATGAGAATGTAGATATTGAGCCTGAATTATAGCTAAAGTTGGAATCAATTACTGTTGCAGTATTTCCAATTAACTCTATATGGGCATTATTAGGGATAACCATCAAACCAGTAGAGCCTATTACCTTATTTTCAACAAAGGACAATCCTTGAAACAAAACATTGTTTCTAAATCGTAAGATGGTAGAATTTGCAGTGTTTGAACTGATAATTATACTATATAAGCTGACGACAGAGTCAGAGGATATGATACTATCTGTTGCTTTGTTAAAAAGAACTTCGGATTTAGATATGTTTAAGAAACTTGAAGGGGAATTTATATCTAAGGCAGCACCTCTGATGGCAGTGTTACTTAATAGAGTTGAATTGAAAATGGTTACATTCACTATAGCTTGAGAAGTTATAGATGCTACTCCTCCATAATCGGCAATGCTCTTTTTGGCTTGAACATTATTCATGATCAAATTGGCGTTGGAGAATTGGGTGTTTAAATAAATGACACCACCATATGTGATGTTTTGTACAAGATATCCAGATCCATTTTCAATATTTAGATTATGAAGTCCAAGGCTGGTAGTTCCATTTACTAGGGAATCTTGTATAATAAAGAATGTTCCTTTTGAACCAAGGTCAAAGGTTGGAGAATTATTTACATCACCTTGCAGTGTTACATCTCTATTTATTAAATTGATATTTGTGTTGTTATCACCTGAATATCTATCACCAGATAGAATTAAGATGATAGTTGTATCATTGGTTGAAGAGAGTGCTGTTTTAATATCTGGACATGTATTATTTAGACTAACACCGCAAGGTGAAGTATAGTGAACATTGTTTGGATTAACATATACCACTAAAGCTTGTGATGAAATAATATAATAAAATAGAAAAGTAATAAATAATAGATTGGTATTCATATCTAAACAGGTATTAAACAAATGATCATTTGTAAGTTAGTTCGTATTATATAAATCATGGTAAAGTTATTTTTTCAGAAGATATTGTTGTTATAAAGGTATCTCAATATCACCCAGATTTATAAATGATCATTTATAAATCAATAAAGTTGTTTTTTTGTTTTTTTTTTTGACAAAATATCTTTTATAGTTTTATCCTTTGGACCAATAAAGATCTGATTCTGTTTTTAAAATAATCAATACTTCTATTGATTGTCCATTGAGTCATTAGTTTCGTCAATTCATCAAAATCATCTATCGTTTATTAATATCAATAATAACTATGATATTTATGACGATTATGATGTCTCTTTTTTATAATATAAATGAGTAGTATAATTAAAAGTAATCCAGCTATTGAACCAATGATAATACCAGCGATAACACCGTGGCTAAGACCTGGTTTCTTTGAACACTTGGTAATTTCATAGTTTCCTACGTATGTGCAACTGTTGCTCTCCTTCAAATTGCTACATGATACAAGACGGGAGCTAGATTTAATGTCAACCAAGTTAACACCAGAAATGGAACAATAGATTGGACTAAAGTTTTGGTTCTCCAAGTTATCAGCAAAGTCTACTCCAGTGATGTTTGTAAAACTAACATTATAAATATATAATGCACTACCTTCACCATTGTCGATTAAATTATCTTCAATAGTAGAGTTGGAAATGGAAATGGCAATTGCATCTTTAATAAAGATGGATCCTCCAGAGACACTTACATGGTTAGAGGAAAGTGTCGAGTTTTTAATTATCATTATTCCTTTACTTATAAAAAAAGCACCTCCATATACTCCGCCAGTATTACCAGACACATTGGAATCTGTCACTAATATTCCACTTGAGGAAAGGAACGAGACAGCAGAAACCACCCAATTATTATTGGAAATAGTGGATCCATTAATGATTGTAGCAGTGTCAGTCATAATTATAATGGCTCCTTGGTTTGGATCAACAACGCTTGTAATATTGTTATTTGAAAGATTAGTGCTTTGAATATTACTGTGCTGTTTGCTTTCAATCTTAAAATTGCAAAATAAGCTGTGTTTCCGCTAATCAAAACATTATTTAGTTTGATTTCACCTAAACGATATATAAACTATACTTATTGTAGGCACTGTTTTCCAATGATTTGAGAGTTGGAAATTGAAAGATAAGACGCAGTTGATGTAATAAAATACTGAGCCTAAAGTACCGGTGTTACCAGTAAAACTGCAATTGGGTTATGGTTACATTCATTTGAGCTAGTGAATTAGCATATATGGCGCCACCTGATACAAGCATCATTATTTTTAAAGACTACATTGTCAATGTTCAGGTTAACATTGGAAAAGTTTGTATTCACATAGATTGCACCACCATAGACTCCATGAAAAGCCAGTACCATTGACAAGATTCAAATACTGAAGATTCAAAGTGGTATTTTCCTTGGTTAATCTAGAGTATCTAAAATTGTAAAGAGATTACCACCTGAATTCATTGCTAATAGTTGCGAATCCATTTTGGTCGCCTTGCACTGTAATGGTCTTGTTGATGAAGGCGATATTGGTATTGTTTCGTCCAGAATATAAGTAACTACCCATATTCAATATGATGTTGGTAATCATGGTAGAGAGAAGGGCACTATTGATATTTGGACAAGCGTTTGCCAAACTATCACCCACAAGGGCATTGTATAGTTTGCATTAATGGAAATTTAAATAAATGGTAGTTGGTTGTGATGAAATCAAACAAGATCAAATTCAACACTACAAATAATAAACTATAAAAATTTAAACTAAACATTATTTATATTATATATATATATCTATTGAAATTTGAAGATTACTCCTTTAGAATCAGATCTGTCCCCCCAATTTATTTGTTTCGTTTAAGTAGATTTTTTTGGTTAATATCAAAGATATTTGTAATGATTTCTCCAAAAAGTAGAAGCTTCTCTAAAAACCAAAAAACTACAAATATCTAATAATTTTCTACTAATGAGTATTTAACTGTTATGGTGGTCTCTGGTCGAATCCTAGGTTTCCAGCTTAAATGTCCATGACCTACCCTTTTAGTTCCCCTTTTTTCTCAAATGAGTGATATGACATAGTGAAACAATTTATAAAAATACACAAATCACCAAAAAGTTAATTATAATGAGAATTAGTTTTATTAATGATAGCTAGTGTATTTATGACGATTATGGTGTCTCTTGTATACGATATAAACTATCAAAACTAACACAAGGCAATACCAAGAATTACACCAATTGCAATACCTGCTTTTTGTCCAGAGGAAAGACCCTTCTTTTTCTCTGTGGGGGAGCATGACAAAGAATCTTTTCATGTTTTCCATCAATGGCGCATGAGTTTGTGAGATGCACATGTTAGTAATGTCTTTGTTTCTGTAGTGACATCATTAAAAACCAATCACTGGAATCACAGTATATGGGGTGCTAACATTCGATTTACCTTCGAAGGCAACATTGTTAAACATACTGTGTTGATAACATCAGCGATGTAGATGCTGCTGCCAAGGCCTGTGCTATTGGAAATAGTGTTGTTTTCAAAAGACAGTCGAAGCAATTTGGCATAGGTAGGCTTTTTGCAAAAATACAGCTGAACATATGATTGGGCAGTGTTACCAGAAATGAATGTGTTGAAAACTCTAAGATATGCACCAATGTCTCCAAAAATAGCACCAACTTGAGCACGTCAGTTGTTAGTGAATTGGGAGCTATTGATGGCCATGACATAAACCATATATCTGGCTATCTAGTCTGTATTGAATGACCGAACCACCTAA